>JAWQUT010000408.1:339615-384469 GCA_033807755.1 Ellobium chinense | reverse complement strand
TTTGGTTTTGTGTTTTACTTTCTGTTATAAACTACGTTTTATGATACACCAATCCTTGGATAGCGCAGTTGAACCAAGTGCTACCTTGGTGACCTAATTCATTTCAAATTGCAAGTACAGTTTCAATGGAATCACTATTAACAAAACTGCATTATACATTGTTTTAATAATTGGTCACTGGTTATCACTATACAATCCTGCACAATGTTTTTTCTCATTTAATCAATTTAAAGCCATGTACATTGGAAAGGAATTATAATCATTGTGGCATGAAAGACTTTGCTAGTTATATTAATTCAACTTTTTAATTGTCTCATATATATGTATAATAATGAATGAAACCTGAATGGAAATTTCCATTTATTTTACCTTTTTAAAACTTTTTTTGAAATTTCAGATTCTTGTTTATATTTATTTAGTTTATTTTTTTTTGTTTACTAATAAAATATACCTACAGTGTAGACTTGCAGCAAACTGGTTTGGCTCATTCTTTAGGTACCTTATATCTGGTGTGCTATGTCTTGTCAAATGTCCCCTTCTTTCTACCTTCATATCATTTTTTTGTCCTTCATTTTGCTTTCTCTCTTTTCCCTTTGCTAACTTGTCGACTATCATCTCGGCCCTGTGTGGACTGCTATGTATGTGCCATGTGTAATTCACTCATAGACAAGACATGGATTTTATCTGGACTGGGCAAACATTGGACACGTCGATACCATATGGTTATTACATTCACTCATAGACAAGACATGGATTTTATCTGGACTGGGCAAACATGGGACACGTCGATACCATATGGTTATTACATTCACTCATAGACAAGACATGGATTTTATCTGGATGGGCAAATATGGGAAACATCGATACCATATGGTTATTACATACACTCATAGACAAGACATGGATTTCATCTGGACTGGGCAAATATGGGAAACATTAATACCATATGGTTATTACATTCGCTCATAGACAAGACATGGATTTCATCTGGACTGGGCAAATATGGGAAACATTAATACCATATGGTTATTACATTCGCTCATAGACAAGACATGGATTTCATCTGGACTGGGCAAATATGGGAAACATTAATACCATATGGTTATTACATTCGCTCATAGACAAGACATGGATTTCATCTGGACTGGGCAAATATGGGAAACATTAATACCATATGGTTATTACATTCGCTCATAGACAAGACATGGATTTCATCTGGACTGGGCAAATATGGGAAACATTAATACCATATGGTTATTACATTCGCTCATAGACAAGACATGGATTTCATCTGGACTGGGCAAATATGGGAAACATTAATACCATATGGTTATTACATTCGCTCATAGACAAGACATGGATTTCATCTGGACTGGGCAAATATGGGAAACATTAATACCATATGGTTATTACATTCGCTCATAGACAAGACATGGATTTCATCTGGACTGGGCAAATATGGGAAACATTAATACCATATGGTTATTACATTCGCTCATAGACAAGACATGGATTTCATCTGGACTGGGCAAATATGGGAAACATTAATACCATATGGTTATTACATTCGCTCATAGACAAGACATGGATTTCATCTGGACTGGGCAAATATGGGAAACATTAATACCATATGGTTATTACATTCGCTCATAGACAAGACATGGATTTCATCTGGACTGGGCAAATATGGGAAACATTAATACCATATGGTTATTACATTCGCTCATAGACAAGACATGGATTTCATCTGGACTGGGCAAATATGGGAAACATTAATACCATATGGTTATTACATTCGCTCATAGACAAGACATGGATTTCATCTGGACTGGGCAAATATGGGAAACATTAATACCATATGGTTATTACATTCGCTCATAGACAAGACATGGATTTCATCTGGACTGGGCAAATATGGGAAACATTAATACCATATGGTTATTACATTCGCTCATAGACAAGACATGGATTTCATCTGGACTGGGCAAATATGGGAAACATTAATACCATATGGTTATTACATTCGCTCATAGACAAGACATGGATTTCATCTGGACTGGGCAAATATGGGAAACATTAATACCATATGGTTATTACATTCGCTCATAGACAAGACATGGATTTCATCTGGACTGGGCAAATATGGGAAACATTAATACCATATGGTTATTACATTCGCTCATAGACAAGACATGGATTTCATCTGGACTGGGCAAATATGGGAAACATTAATACCATATGGTTATTACATTCGCTCATAGACAAGACATGGATTTCATCTGGACTGGGCAAATATGGGAAACATTAATACCATATGGTTATTACATTCGCTCATAGACAAGACATGGATTTCATCTGGACTGGGCAAATATGGGAAACATTAATACCATATGGTTATTACATTCGCTCATAGACAAGACATGGATTTCATCTGGACTGGGCAAATATGGGAAACATTAATACCATATGGTTATTACATTCGCTCATAGACAAGACATGGATTTCATCTGGACTGGGCAAATATGGGAAACATTAATACCATATGGTTATTACATTCGCTCATAGACAAGACATGGATTTCATCTGGACTGGGCAAATATGGGAAACATTAATACCATATGGTTATTACATTCGCTCATAGACAAGACATGGATTTCATCTGGACTGGGCAAATATGGGAAACATTAATACCATATGGTTATTACATTCGCTCATAGACAAGACATGGATTTCATCTGGACTGGGCAAATATGGGAAACATTAATACCATATGGTTATTACATTCGCTCATAGACAAGACATGGATTTCATCTGGACTGGGCAAATATGGGAAACATTAATACCATATGGTTATTACATTCGCTCATAGACAAGACATGGATTTCATCTGGACTGGGCAAATATGGGAAACATTAATACCATATGGTTATTACATTCGCTCATAGACAAGACATGGATTTCATCTGGACTGGGCAAATATGGGAAACATTAATACCATATGGTTATTACATTCGCTCATAGACAAGACATGGATTTCATCTGGACTGGGCAAATATGGGAAACATTAATACCATATGGTTATTACATTCGCTCATAGACAAGACATGGATTTCATCTGGACTGGGCAAATATGGGAAACATTAATACCATATGGTTATTACATTCGCTCATAGACAAGACATGGATTTCATCTGGACTGGGCAAATATGGGAAACATTAATACCATATGGTTATTACATTCGCTCATAGACAAGACATGGATTTCATCTGGACTGGGCAAATATGGGAAACATTAATACCATATGGTTATTACATTCGCTCATAGACAAGACATGGATTTCATCTGGACTGGGCAAATATGGGAAACATTAATACCATATGGTTATTACATTCGCTCATAGACAAGACATGGATTTCATCTGGACTGGGCAAATATGGGAAACATTAATACCATATGGTTATTACATTCGCTCATAGACAAGACATGGATTTCATCTGGACTGGGCAAATATGGGAAACATTAATACCATATGGTTATTACATTCGCTCATAGACAAGACATGGATTTCATCTGGACTGGGCAAATATGGGAAACATTAATACCATATGGTTATTACATTCGCTCATAGACAAGACATGGATTTCATCTGGACTGGGCAAATATGGGAAACATTAATACCATATGGTTATTACATTCNTGTGAACAGTAGATATGCCAAACAAAATCATGCTGAGGCAATAAAAATGCAGAATACTTTTTCTGGCTTACTCTATCAAACTTTACATTTGAATTTGGAATACCAGAACCTTAATTAAAAGCTGAATAATACAATGTCAGGTAGAGGTGTCTGCAGATGCTGGAACGTAAGTGACGTCAGCGTTTTTGCCGCGGGCTTCTGCTGATCGGGGAAGGGGAATAATTCTGGACTTAAGGGCCAAACCCGGTAACTCTAGCTCTCTTTGTTGCGTCATATTACATACGCGCACGATAACAGAACGATGCTCTTTCTTCGCAAAATTGACTTGGTGGGCACCATAGATAATTTTTAAGGAGAAAAGGTATTGAAAAGTGGAAAATTATTTTTGATGTGCGTGTCCTACTTTAAGACTAAATGAAGTGTATTGATGTAGAGATAGCTAAACTTGTTTACCCATAAAAACGTGAGATTGAAAACTTCCTGTGGAAAAAAAGAGCTGTGTTACTCAGGTTATGTGCAGTGCATAAAAATTGTGATACAGTTAACAGGAAAGTGTTGTTGTGGATGAATGAAAATTCTTGGTATATTATGATGCGCTACACATTCTGAATAAGCTTGTTTACTTGGTGACAAACGAGTCCCAGCCATTCCAGAACTTGTTTTGTGGGGTTAACCATATTCAAGACCTGCATATATGAAACAGTAATAATTTGAGAACATGTTCATGTTTGCTGTCACTTTGTCCTTTGTCCTTAGGTTGTGGTTGTGACCGACTGTGCAGAGGGAGAATTATTCCAGATTTTGGAAGATGATGCCAGTTTACCTGAAGAGCAGGTTTGTACACATGTCTTAGAATGTAACAGATTGCATGGTATACTATGCCTTTATCACCTTAGGTACACAGATTTAAGCTTTAGTTTTTTCTCAGGCAAATGAAATCACATAAAAATGTATCAGATTCAGATTTTCGTTAAATCTGGTGAAAAAACTACTCACATTTGTCAAGCTTCTTGGATTATGATTCTTCAATGTAGAAAAACTTGAAGAGTTTCATCTCATTAGCATTGATTTAATAGTAGATGTTGTTTCCGATAACCTTGCAGGTTCAAGTGATAGCTGCCCAGCTGGTGTCTGCCCTGTACTATCTCCACTCCCATCGTATCCTCCATCGAGACATGAAGCCGCAGAACATCCTTCTGGGCAAGGGAGGTGTCATCAAGCTGTGTGACTTCGGCTTTGCCAGAGGAATGAGCACTAACACCCTTGTGCTCACCTCCATTAAGGTACATCAAATGTGGCATCGCCATATAGTAGAGCATCTGATTTTTTATCAAAAGGTCTCATGTTTAGTCTTCAACACAGTCATGTTGTAAATACCTTGGGAAGATAATTTATTGGCATTTATCTCAGTTCATCCGTATATAAGAATGGATACCTAGCTTTAGACAAAGAAAATTGCTGTGTGAACGAGGGCTGCATCTTTGTATGCTTTTCTGGGAGCTGACGTAAAATTATTGAGTGATTTAGTCTTCAGGGGTAGTTATTAATATAAATTCATATGAGCAGACATTGCAGGGATATAACATGTAAAAGCTGCATCTTAATAGTATGTTTCTTTTTCTATTTTCAGGGTACACCTCTGTACATGTCTCCGGAGCTGGTTGAGGAGAAACCATATGATCACACAGCTGACCTTTGGTAAGTCCCATACTTAGGATTTGCACAGGTCCTTAAGAGCTATGAAAAGTCCCTAGTTTTGTTGAAATAATTTAAGACCCTTAGAATCCTTCAGAAGTTTGCCAATCATGGACATCTCAAATGTTTTGTTCTTGTTGATGTATCAAGATCAGATGAGTTTGTTTACAGTAAAGATGGTCTTGTAACTTCTTTTGTGAAGGAAGTGTTAGGGATAAACTTAGTAGTGAGGAAAAGATGGCTGGTTGCAAGTTAGCTGGTTTTGATGGGGATTGTCTTTGCCTCTTACTAAGGTAAAGAAGGGTCTCACTAATAAATAATACAGACCCAATCAATTTGATAAGATGAAAGTGAAGTCTGACCAGTCATACACATTAAAGCAATATTTTGAGAAGTCCTCCCTCTCTATGCTTACATTTGTTCTTTTTCAGGGCTCTAGGATGTATTTTGTACGAACTGTTTGCTGGAACCCCTCCTTTCTACACAAACAGCATCTTCCAGTTGGTCAACATGATCATCAAGGACCCAGTGAAATGGCCAAAGACCATGAGTGCTGTCTTCAAAGACTTTTTGCAAGGTAGTTAGCAGGAAATTAGTTATAGGCAGCTAAAGAAGGCAGGATTAATGCAGGGCAAAAAGTAAAGGAATAAAACAAACATGGAAACCTGAAAGCAAATAATACATTTTCTTGTTATAATGAATGGAAGATTAGTGACAAGGTATGAGTCAGTGCATCATTTAAGTTTGCCCAGGTACAAAGTGTATATGAAACACAAACAGTTATGCTCTTGAAGTATTACAAGATGAGGATTCAGACCTGCCTCATGATTTGTATAATAACCATCTGATCAAAGCACGAGAGTCTTCAGCTTCAGTGAGATGACACAAAGTGATTACAAACTCTCCACACCACCCAATAGCAAAGTTTCAAGAACATATAGACCATTATTTTGGACTATGAAAGTACTGACATTGGCATATGGCATAACAAGTTATGAATGGGAACTTGTGAATCTGGGATTATAGAATTAAGAATCACAATCCATGTTGATGATTTATGTATATTTTTATAATATAGATGTTTGACAGGGAAGGTGATTGCCACCATGAATTTAGCTCTCTCCCTCATCTACTTACTTCTATCTTGCAGGCTTACTCAACAAGAATCCAAGGAATCGGCTAGCCTGGCCTCAATTACTCCAGCATCCATTTGTTGCACATTTGGTCAAAGGTAAACCATGCGGTGCATTTAAATCATCAGTATTCAGAAAATACAATTCGGAGCTAAACTAAATTTGCCTGTCAGATTCTGTTGGTTGATTTGGTTTTTGTCAAAAGTCTGACAATTTCTCCACCCTGGAGGCGAAAGCTGAAATTATAATGGAGGATATGACAGTAAGGAATGTGATAAGGAAAGGAAGAAGAATACTGTTGCCGAGAATGTAGAAGTGCACTGTTCTCCATTGATAGCAGGACTCAAATGTTTTTTGAGAAAGTTGATTTTTAATGTTTAAATTCAACCTTATTAACAGGGGAGGAGAGTCATTTCTCAAATTATGGTAAATTCTGTTTGATTGCAGTCAACTTAATTGCAGCCTCCACATTATCAGAAGACTTCAGACAACAAAATGCTACATCTTGTTCATGAAAGTCATTTGCTAATCACAATGACTTCTAATTACAACTGTCTCTATATTTCCAAAGAGTTGTAATTGAATTCTGTGAACTGTATGTTAGTAATTAATTACAGATGTTTACCATGTGAATTTTTAAAATACCATTGCTTCTTGATTTTTCAACAGTTTTGCATGTGACTTGCTCTGCTGGAAGATAGCAGTGCTTAGACAAGCATATGTTATTAATGTTATTTTTATCCTACTATAAACATAGGCTCTAATTTTATCTTTTCATCCCAGTCGATGAGGAGGACCTCAAGATACCATCCCCCTTCACACAGCCTCTGTCCGCATCCATGATGGTGTTGAAAGAGGAACAGAGCAAGACCAAAGCCAATCCACCTGGCACATCAAAGATTTTGGCTCGTGCTCGCAAAAAGGCAATGGAGGAGGTGGAAAAGAATGTAAGCATGGCAGTGTTTTAGCCAGATTGCACATTGAAAGGCTGAAGCTGTCATTTCACAGATGATGAAACTAACCACGAACAAAAGTATTTTCTGTTGCCATCCCACTTTTTAAGGACATTTCTCACTTCATAACTGTGTTTAAAGCCTGATTTACAGTTCAGGCAAATATGTTCACCTATCTGTAACAGATTGAAAGAGTTTTGTTTCCTTTCACTACACTACTATACAGTCTTGTTTTGTGTTCAGCTCCTTTCCTTTTATAAGGTTCTCTTTGGACCATAGTATCATGAATCCCTGCAGCATAACATATAACAGAGAGAGTTTCATGCAGGTTTTCACAAATTTGCATGTCGTTAATCTGTAATTCTTGCCTAGCAAATCAGCATCACTGTTTTGTACTCACTATAGAGACAGAAACATAGTCGCATGCAAGCTTGGGACAAGGCAGATGGGACAGATGGGGAGGGCCCAGGAAAAGAGAACAAAGGACAGAGCAAAGATTGGGAAGATGCAGAAGCCGGCAAGGTAAGTTACTCAGTGCTCTCAAAGTCAGTCAAGAGTGTATTCATTTTATACAAGGTGATTTTTCCACAATATGTCTGTAGGCTTGAATTTCATGTAAAATGAAGTTTGCCAAACCTGAGTTAAAACTATTTTGTTCAAAAGTATGACAATCTTTCTATCTAATGCTCACTGTGAACCATATTGTAATATGTTGAACTTGAAATGTAGTCATGATAGATGAAGTTGAAACTCTGTCTTATGTATGAATTAACTTGAAGAATATAGGAGACAAGTTTTGACATTACTGTTGCATCCCTAAGTATTTGATGTGGTGTCAACATATTTTACAAACATCAAGACTAATTGGACATTCTGATGATGATTCCTTGTTGCATCACTGTATGTGAATCAATTCATTCCTTGACTTATGGATCAATTTCAGAAGAAGGAGGAGGTAATTCGTCATTTGAATATTACTCTCCTTTATATCCATCTCTTATTTTCATCATACTGCAGTCTGTTTTTCTTCAAAGTCATGTATCGTAAAGATTATACTATGTACAGTACACATCTTTGTAAATGCTGTTTCTCTTACTAATGTCATTATGAGATTTCCTTCATGTCTCTAATTCTGTTTGTTTCTTCTCCTTTTAGTTTTAAATATTGCTATTGCTTGTTTTATGTGACTATCATCTAGCTCTTTGCACGAGTCACTGAGGAGCATGCTGTACTATATATACTCTTAATAAGAAGCACATGAAATAGTATTAGCTATTCTTTTGGTGTAATTTGTATTCCTAAAAGAAAGTTTAGTTTGTCCTTTTGGTGTAATCCTGGCACAAGGTTAGAAAAGAGAAAGCATCCTTGGAGGAGTCCGTAAACAAAACTTAGAGACCATTGTTCTTCCCTAAGCTCACTCCTTACCCTAAATCTGCTCTTAACTCTGTATCAAGTACCCTTTGAGAGAGTCCCTAAGTTATACCAAATGGAGATACAAAAGTAATAAAAAGAGGTGATTACCTATTTTCACAAGACTTTTTCCCCATATTCCTACACTTAAAAGGTGATTACCATCATCCATCACTTATTTTCATCTTCCTTTTATCTTTGTGATGTGTTAATTGTGTTCTGTTGCATATTTGTAACCTTTTGTACAAAATATGACATTTTTCATGTGGACAAATTGTTACTTAACTCAAAGAAACATAGTATCCTAGAGATTATCAACTGTTTTAGTAACCCTATGATTACGAACTGAAATAGCACATCATAAAACTGTTGCATGAAAGTCCGAAAATAATGTTAATGCTGCATAGCTTGGGTTGTAAATGCAAAATCATGTGACTTAGCTGGGGAGTCCCAGATGCAGTCGTAGGGTTAAGAACAACTAGCGCAGCTAAGTTAGTGATCATAATGACGTTTATGCTCTCTTGAAAGAAAAAAATTTCCTGGAATTAACTGCTACCTGGTCCATATGAGACATCCTTCATTCTGGCATGAAGAGTTGCATGATATAGTAGCATATCCACTGTTGTACTATTTTATTAGTTGTCTCCTCCCTAGCTTGTCTACTCTTTGTCAAATCTCAAAGCAAATATGTGATACAGCACTGGCTGGAGTTCCTTAATGTTGTGGTCTGAGTAGTAGATATAAAGAGAAGGGAGCATCCTCCTTCTACCCCAACTTTTTTTTTATAGAAAGAAGTGCCATCAACTTTACTTGTACTGGCTATTACTTTTTATGCAGATGTATTTTTTTGTTAATAATTTTCCTTGATTTTTGAGCACTTTTATTGATTATCTTTTATACCATACTGTACACTCAATAAGAATGACATGTATCTTTGCTTAATTATATATGCAAATATTGTAGAAGTGTTTTCTTTTCACAAGAATCTTATTTTTTGCGAATTTAGCTTGCACAAAATTATTCCTCACAAATAAAAGCTTCTATTCAGAATGTTTCAAAAGCTTGCTATTAGCAAATAATTTGTGTATTATATTGAGATTGTTGTCTTTAGATCTACCGTGTTTTCCTAACAGTATGAAGCAGGGTTGCCAGTTTGGCAGTCCTGGAACTTATACAGATATGAGAAAAGTATCATGCAGGGCTCGAAAGTAGATCTTCACAAAATGCCATGTCAGACTTTTCGTGAAAATCAAATTCTAGTCAGAGAAAAAAAAAGGTCAGCTCTGTGTCTGTGGGCATTTTGCTCATTGAACACTGACAGAATGACACAGTAGTATGATAACTTGCAGTGAGACTGAAATGCAGAAGTCATATTAGCCTGGCAATGATGAAAATCAAAGTAGAATGGCTGCTGCTTAATTGCAGTGATGACAGGAAGTTGCAATAGTTATCTTGTGAAGTTTGTAGAGATATTATTGTATTCGCTTACTTGAAAAAACTTTCCAGTTATCAGATCTTGCAGTTATGTAGAGATGACAATCATCACATTCCAAGATCAAATTTAATGACAAAATTAAAATTACAGTATAATTGAGAGAAATATGGTTTGCGAAAAATGAACTCCTTTAGTTCACAAGGATTTACTGTTTGACATCTTTTCCCCAGGGAGAGCCGACCCCAAGAACTGATCGTATTAGTCAAGATTACAAGATAGAATATCCCAGCATAGAGGTGGAGAGTCGGACAGTGCTCAACAAGAAAAAGAATGCAGACAAGGCCAACAATATGGAGAATGTGAAACTGGATGGGGAGGTGAGTGCGGCTTCTCATGGTATCCTTAGGGGCAAAGATTAGGAGACTGGTCAACTGAATAGGGTTAGGGTGAGGAGGAGGGGAATTATGAACATGTAAAGCAGGTGGGGAAAATTGGAGAGAGTCAGTGGGGGCTGGAATACATAGGTAATGTATTTATTCTATTTTGAACCTCTTCCTTCAAAGGAGCTTGTTACATTTCTCAATATCACAGTCTCATTACCCATTTACCCTTCACTACATTTACATTGAACTTCCACCTGACAAATGAACATTTCAAAAATTTGTCATCCCTAAATTACTTAAGCTCATTATTAAGTGGTTCTTAATTATTATTACATATTTTCTTGTGCAGTTGAGAAGAAAGTCTGTATAACAGATAGTGTGGATAGTGAACATGTGCATGTTATGGCAGAATAGCATTTCCTTCAGTTTGACCCAGAATCATATAAGTATCACAAACGCACAGGGTTGAAAAGTAATATGGAAATATGACTTCAAAACTAAAAGAGCTTCAACTGACTATATGGCAGGAGGCAGACAGTGAGGATGAGTGGCAGAAACTGATAGACCTCACAGACCAGGAAGGAGACCCAGATTACACACTACAGCTGCTTGATGACAAAGAGGCCATTGGGAAATTACATTCCAGACTTTTATCCAGCTCAGAGCAGGTGAGGCACTGTGATGTGTGCTCAGCGTTGGTACAGTGGACTCCGCATAATCACAACTCCACAGGAGCTTATAAAGAATTGCTGTTAAATGGAGAGGCTAGTTATTTATAGAAGTTTGCTTTCAGTTTTATGTTTTGTTATCTGAAAAATGTTGATGATGATTGACAAGAGCGATTAAGAGGACCGCGAGCACCCAAAAGTTCTGCACTGTCAGTGTTTGAGAATTCTCAGTCAGTCCCAGATGGGGCAGCTTGTAAACTTTTTCTCTGAATTCTCTTTATTAATTCCTGGTTTGTAAGTTTTGGAAATGTGACTGAGGTCTCTTTCTGTGCTTACATTGCAATTTGTATTGCTTGCTTTATTCCTTATCTAAGAATGATGGTGCTCATTGATGTTGAACTATAAAATCAGACTGAAAAGACGAGGGGCATGGGATAAGAATTCTTTTGACTCATAATCACTTGCTGACAGTGAGAAGCAGCGCAAACCCCCTCCAGTAATGAATCAGAACCAGTAGAAACTGAAAACTTATTTAACATGTTTGTATTTAATCTCAGGTTAGAGACTGCATGTTGGAAGGAGCCTCAAGACTGAGATCTGTTCTCAGGGTCATCACCAACATCGTCACTTTGAAATGGTGAGCCATCAGATCTCCGTGGTTTTTTATCGTTGTAATTATTATTATTGAATCACAGTTACAAAAATGGATTTTCAGCTTTACTACACTAAATTTACAAAGGTAGACTGAATTAATTTTTATGTTTTTGGTGATGAAAAAGAGGTGCCAGGGGGCATTATTAGAATTTATCTAGATTTTAAATACTTAATGTCAAATTTTTAGTTACATCAGGACTGTTGGGGAAGAATTTAAAAAGATTAATTTATGATAATTACTGTGAGAATGGAAATAGATGTAGCCCCATCACTGAATTGGCAATATTTGAAAGTGTTTTGCAAAGATAAATCTTTTTTGACATAATAACCTCAATATAGAATTCCCAGGTTAGCCGATAGATTTTCTTAAACTAAGAATTTTCTTAATAGTTCTGTGCCTTATCCTCATTTACTTGACTATTTCAGTGATGTGAAGAAAATTGTGTCCTTCTGCAAAGCTGTGGAAATTCCAGACAAATTGTTAGACTTGTTGAGAGATATCATTGACAGACCCAAAATCAAACAGGTATCCTACAAAATTATGCTTGCACACTGATTTTAAATTGTTTATCATAACTTTAACAAACATTTCCTGAAGTTAGATATTGAATTTCCTTTTGTCATTTCTGCAGAGGTAATGGAAGTTATTGCATTTTTGGTCTAGCTTTTCCTAGAGCCTTAAGAGCAAATGATTGAATAGTTGATTAAGATAAGCTAGCGTGTAAGTATGTCATTCTGACCTAATCCTAACCTAAGCTTAAGAGTTATATGCATTACAATTGATATAACATTTTTGCTTTGCTGTAAGAGATATGTTAAGTAATTTCTTTAATTTATTTTTTATGCACTTATTTATTTGAATCTTACATTTGAAATTGAACTATCTTAAAAGTTGTTTTATTTCTATCAAAAGATCTTTGAAATGATAAAAACTGTTATCATGTTTTGCTTAAACCTATTATTGTTATTTTGTTGCCATCAGCAACCATGGGCCCAGCAAATCATGATTGACCTAGTCATCACAGTAAATGCTTACTTTGCCAGTGAGATCAGCTGGGCGGACTGGTCCAGTATGGATACAAAGGACAGACAGATGTAAGTACCCCATAATATTATCAGTCAGCAAATTTTTACCATGGCACACAGAGGATGTCAGAACAGGTAAAAAGTATGTATAAAAAGTCATAGGAGGGGATTGTGGTGCGAAATTATAAAACTGAAAATTTACACAATGTCACCAATCACAAATTTGGAGTACATCCTATATTTTATCACATTCTTAGCCCATGCTAATTTAATTTAAGCTACTTCACAGTTTGCGCCTTCTGCATACATTGTTTTGTGGCAGGTGTTTGAGCTCATTCTGGTGCCGTTACCTATGACTTGGTGATATGATTTTATGAATCTGAAGTCTAGGTTTGTTTTTATTGTTATATCTCTTGTTCCTTCTTAAAATATTACAGTGATTGTTGCAGTTTGTCATGAATGTTTTCAAGAAACAGAACACTGTTAGATGACTGTATCCATCTATCCCAGGTTTTATAACTTCAAGACCTGTCTTGTGGCTTAGATGAGGTTTGGTGAAACCATACATTAATCTATAGAACAATCCCATGCCATTTTTGTTGCAGTGTGGTCCAGTACAACAATGCTGTCCATACGTTTTGGTCACTGGTTCCCAGTCTGGTGAAGGAGGACATTGATGAAGATCTCAGGCTCTTGGAACAGACTTTGTTGGTAGGTGACATCTCAACCATTGTTTAGATAGCACTGTTTGGAGGTACAGAAATGCTACAATTCATTGTCATTCTTGTTACTGTCTTGACAAGATTGTTTATAAATGCTTGGATACAAGAAATGGTGCATATGAGCCTTGTATATACAGATGCAGGCAGAGTCACTACTGCTGTTAGATAGTTATGCAGCTCTGCTGTTTTATGAAAAAAGATGCTGCGTATGCAAATTAGGTCAGATTCACATTTTGACACCTCTGGTCCTCTGTTTAGAGCCTGTTATTCATGTTAACTCTTACGTCACCATGTTTGCCAAATGGCGAATGTTTCGGTAGCGTTCTGTCTGCCACATGCAACAAGTCTAAATTATACTGCACCAGCCCGTGTCTTGAAGAACCTGATATAATTTTTTACAGCTAAAAAAAAAGGGTTGATCTGCTGGTCCTTTGAGCCATTTTCTGCTTTGTTTATGTTGGAGATGTTTTTTGTTGTTTTTTTTTTTAATTTGTTTTCCTTTAAGTGTGGCATTCAGGATGTAATAATAAAGTTTTAAAAAGTGACAGCATGAGGGTTAAATACACCAGGGTATTTCTCTTGTAGATTTTATAGTTTCTGAGATAGCTAATCATATATGCCATTGAATAGCCAAATTGAGACATGACTCAGATCGTTGTTTTTTTTTTCTGTCTCCTGCAAAATTGCTACTCTGGTGCACAGTTTTTTCCCAGTAAATAGCAGAGTTGTCTAGGACCCAGACCACAGAGGGGCACAATACTGCTCTTTTAGGGGCTAAGTTTTATTTACAGGTTTTTTTTCTGTAAAAAGATAGGAAGTGAAGAGCCTGCCTCATATATCACAGCTCTCATGCATGAAAGTATCTTGGGGGTTGTGGGAGGAGGAAGGAAGGGATGATGATAAAAATTGAGCACGACTCTGCAGTACTTTTTTTTTATCTTTTACCTTCTTCTTCCATGAATAATAATTGCTCTCATTATTCTTCCGCAGTGTGTTATTTACCTGAGTGAGTGTAATGAGCGTGGCCATGTGGAGGACACAGACAAGTACTACTCATCCTTGGTCTCAAGGCACAAAGACAGTATAGATGCCATTTTCCTAGCAATAAGGGGAGACCCTGCTGTGCTAAAGAGACTGACAGGTCTGTAAACTGTTTGTCTCAGCACTGGTAGTGCACAAAGAAAACTTTTTGTTTAAAATTTATATGAATGCTCCATGAGAATATGCTGTGCAAAGAATGTCATAGTTTTGTTGACCCAGATGGGCACTTCAGTGCCATTTATCAGAGAAATTGAGGAGACCCTACTTTGTCTATGAAAGTTGCAGGTTTATAGAAAATGGAATCACCAGCGCACTGTGAAAACAGCGCTTTTGTGTGGCAGGTCTGGAAAAGAGAAATGTCAGCTTTGTTTGCTGCAGAAATCAATTAGACACAGTGAGAATACTGAAGCAGTACATATGGTAATATGAAAATCTTCACATCACACTTAAAGACTGATTGTTGGTGGTTTTTTGTTGATGGCACATAAACTATTTTCACAGCTAACAGTTTCATAACTCACTCTTATTACCAAAGGGCAACAAGGATAGTCTTAGCAGCCTTGAATTGCATAGCTCATCCACCTGCTACATATCACATGTGATAATCAATTTGTGAGTGAAAAGTTGAATAATGCCTTACAGAAATAGCTATACTTTCTCATCAGAAATTGCGGAGGGCAATATTCAGGCTGCGTCAGAGAGAATGGAGCAGATGATACTTCAGGCTATTGCGAGCTTGGCTTCTCTATGTTATGTCCCACAAGAGGCTGAGGTTCATAGAGAAGGAAAAAAGAAGGTAAAAGCAAACGTCATGACATTAAGTTCCATAAGATGACAGTGAAGCATAGTCTTAATTGCATTATAAAGATGGTTTGCTGCAGTCACAAGACGTATCTTTCATCACAGTTATCAGTAGCCATTATGTCACATGAGCTTTTAATGCAAGGCTATGACATTAATAAAATTAGTGAAATTTAACGCACTTTTTAGAAGTGCTTGAATCTGTGTTTGTTGAGTAGTTCAAGATAATGCAAGGAAAAACATCTGGTTTACAATACGAACTGAAAACTTAAGGTTCTGTGCATCAAAATAAAAGTGCTATGCTTAACTTTGATTGATTGTTTGAAGTTGCTTTGTCTAAATCTGATTATGGTAGATCTACAGAGATTTTCTAAAGCCTCAAAGATCATAAGAGGGTATCTAAACAATTTTGCAAAGTATTCCTCAGGTTGCTCATTCTGCCAAAGTTTCTTTGAAGTCAAAATGGGAAAACTGAATTTTATCCTAACAAAATGGCGTTGGTAAATGTTTGGAGCTAGATTCTTTCAGGCACACTGATAGGAGAAGACTACATTATGTTCAAAAGCTCATTTTTTTTCCTTTTGCTTCAACAGGTTGCTGAATACTTAGCTGAGAAAATAGTCAAAAACAATGATGCCATAGGGGATGAGTTTTTGATCTTGATAAGGCATCCTGCACATTGCTGTTCAGTACTAAAGGTGAGTAGTCAGAAACCAATAAGAAGTGATATGATGATGATGATTAGCACACTTATATCGCCATAGGTCTCTTCATCTGTCTTCTTCTTCATTATCATTATTGTTATTTACTTATTATTCCTGATGAGGGAATTGTTAAATTCCAAAAATTTGATACTTCCATATTATGTGCTTCTCTTTATAGTTTAAATAAAATTGTAAAATACGACTGAAAACACTGGTGGATGCTTTTCTCTTTTATTTTGTGTTTAACAAATGATGATGATGATGATGATGACAAAGTGGTCTTGTAAGATGCATGTATTCGAAGTTGACTAGATTTCAAGAATTTATTAAGATATCAGGTGTAAGTCTTCACAAGTTTATTTGCACTATGTTTATTGGAATTTTCAGAAATAAATTGTTTACATGGCAAACTTCCATCTGTTCTCTCTGCAGATAAATAAATGATCCAATCACCATATGCATATTTCTAGCATCCATTCTTTCAATAGTATGACTGCCATGCACTCATTTTAAGCATATCTTTTCCTTGTGTATTTGCTCATACACATTATAACATGACTATGAGTCAATGTGCAGGAACAGGTTTGTGATTTAATATGTTCTGTTACATGGAGGTAAGCTTCAGTTAAATGCAAATCAGCATTTTCTGTGTGGCACTGGAAAAGTGAGGAGTAGCCATAAACAGAGTTTACTGCATAGAATTCTCATTTCTCATTTTTATAGTCCTCTGCTTGAATAAACTAGCAAAAACAGAAATAATGATAAGTAATACCAGTTTCAGATGAGAAAGAACGATATTCAGACCTCAGCGAGGCTTTTTTCACCACTTGTTTTATCTGTTGGAACATATCTTACAAGCAATAACAATGGAGTCTTCTAATGCCACTTTGCAACTCTGGGTCCATCATCCCTGAATTCTATGGGGTGAGCCTAGTGACTCGAAAGGTGTGGAATTAACCACATGCACTGTGGGAACTGAGACGCAAGTAAAAGCAGTGGTGTTCTATGTACCACATGACTTGCAAGATTATACAGACTGTTTCGTTGTTTGTACATACAGGTAGTGTACTCTTGTTGCCAAGCCTCCACTGAGTTATGTGAGTTTCTCAACAAACATCCTGAACATGTGGACTCTTTAATCGGGATTGTCATGGGAAAGGTGAGATATGAGTCCGTCTGTTCTCATCTTTTACTTGTCTCCCCCTACTGTCTAAGGATGTAGCTTGGCTAGAATTTGATCATGCACACTCATCTTTCTCTCTCTCTCAATTCATTAACCTATCCATTTCATAGAATAAGGTGTTCACGAAAAAGGAAATCTACACTAATCGAATCATAACTAACCCGTTTTGGAGTGTCAGAAAGTAAAGAGCTAAAATACTTGTTTGACAGGACTTCTGCCTCCCAGGACTTGTTGTTTTCCTCTTCACTGTAGAAAGTTTCACATCTTCATAAACGAATAAGACCTGTCACCCTTCACATGTACCTTATGTGAATTACTCCATTTTTATAAGCTACATTTATGTTAGCATATGAGCTTATATAGGTGGAACCGGCAACTCTGGAATATGTGAATGAAGTTGTAAGTGAAAGCAGCTCCCCCTACATCACCGAGAGCAATGAGAAACTGGAGAAAGTATCTGGGAATGGCCACATTGAGTTATCGAGAGTCTTTGTCGTTCATGGGGTGAGGCCAACAGGAGCATTTTTGAAGGCGTCACTTTCTTTTCTGATTTAATGTTTTGTTATCAGTATTGAACAATGCTGCGAACAGTTTTTGCATTTTTTGTTAATAATTTAACAAAGGGGTTTTTAATTTATGTTCAAGCAATACACAAAACATTAAAAACTGGAAAGATTAGACATTCTCTTGATGTGTAGTGCTTGACTTAAAGAACAAAACCGTGAAAGGTTTTACATAATAACATATGTAGACTAAACAGAAGACACGTACAGTGTTCATAATCCAAGTCCTGTGAAACTTGTGAAGTCCAGTAGAAGAAAAATGTCTTTTAATTTCAGAAGTAGCAGAGCCTTTTATCGGCCATAATGGAAGGCCATGACTTTAGGTTTATCAGAGGAGTGAAGGGTGCCTTTATATAACTGGAGGAGTTACCTTTTCTGAACTTCCAGTGTTCCTAAAAATCATTTCACAGCTCAACATCGTGAATTGGAGGCCTCTACAAATGAAAATGTCTCTTAAGGATTTGGGTTGTACCTTTTATACAAAAGACCAAGCTCAATGTGCATCCAGTTAGATAAGATGTTTAATTAATTCCCTTCCTGAACAGTACCAAGCCTTGTAGCAGAACATACAGTAACAGTAATTGTTTTCAGCTCATATTGGAAGAACATGACACAAGCAATAACATCTTTCACAAGATGAGAATCATGTCTTATTTCAGCTGTTATTTATGTTTCATTTTGTCCTGCAGGTGGACATAGCTGATATGGAGGTGAACACTGTTGTGGAGATGGTACTCTACACTCTGAGTGTTGTTGTGATACAAATACAAGCCATGCCTGAACCGTAAGTCGAGAATTGGGAATAGGGATGGTGAAGATGAGTGGGATAGTTTCAACATTGTTCATTGTTTAGGGTTGCAACATCATTGCACTCTGGGCAACCCCATAGGTGCTCCGTTTCCCGATTCAGGATCCAGCGAAGAGTCCATCTACTGATAGTTCCCACCGTTATTTGATTGCGGGCCTTTCGCTCCCTTCTAGACAGTTTGCATTGTCTGCCTTCCCCTTTCTTTATTCCTATCGCCATCATCTGTTGGGGGTGGTGGTAATCTTCTCATTCCCTCTCATCATTGTCTTGATCGCATCCCTTTTTCAGTAAGCTAAGACGCACACCTTTGGTAATGCACACCTTTAATGATGCACACCTTTAATGATATAGATTTTCATGCAGTGGTATTCACTGACTGTTTATGATGATGATGATGGATGATGATGAAAAAGAGCAGAGTCTGATTATGTTATAAAGATGATGAAGAGATGAGACCTGGAACTACATCATTATTCTGAAATCCTTCGATAGATGTATATAGAGCTCATGTCTTGTTTATGATTCATATTTCAGGTTGGCTGATTCAGCAGCTATGATGGTGGCCTTGTTTCTGGATTCAACTCTAGCCAGTCATACAGTAAGTTGTAAGATAAATAGAATGGATTCTTCTCAGTCATAATCTACTTAACCTAATTTCATTGAAAGCTGAAAGGTAGTCTATACATAAATTGAGAGCAAACAACTGCAACTTTTCCATGCTTCTGTGGGGTTGCAGCTGTGGAACGTTGGTTGAAAGGCTCTATGATAAAATGCTGTAAATGCCAGTGGGGATGTTGTGGCAAAACAGATCAGATAAGAAGCATGTTTTTTAAAAGAGGTGAAATGTAATAGTGAAAAAGTGTAGGAGAGATGTGCAAAGAAATGTGCATTTATACTGAATACTTCAACCACAACCCAAAGTAGGCAAATGAGCTAAAAAGTCATAATGGTGGCTAAAGCAATTTGTCACAAGGTACTTCAACTGTACTTTCATTAACATAGACATATTATTTTGTCATAAGAATGAAAAAAAGAAGCAGATACCACCAACATGGGGACATAACAGTATTCAAAAATAAGAGAAAGTTCTGTAGCCACATCATGATGTGGACCTGTATTGAAAGTTAGGCAAATAATTTGTCAAATAATTGTAGAACACCAAAAGAAATGGGATCCAGGAATAGAAATTATCACATATTAATGTTATGTCTTCTCAGGCAGCAGCAGCCTTGTTATTCAGTCAGCTGGTGATATGTGGGGTCAATGCTGAGGTTCAACCATTTGAAATGTTACAAGCTTGTTTGGCCGTGTTCACAGACCTTGATCAGGTAAGTCTTAAATCCTTTTTCCATCATGAGTTTCTTGCATAATTCATAAGGGTAGAATAAATAACATGTCTTTTATCACAGGTATTTTGTCACCTTAACGCACTCGCGACGTTTCCCGTGAAAAACGCGGGACGGGCCGTCAGTATCGTCAGACGTTTCCCGTAGAAAACAGGGGATCGGCATTATCGCCGTATAGTGGCTATATAAATGCCCGTAAAAGCACAGGAACCGTCTCAGGCGTATACGGAGCCACTTGTTTCGTTCCACAAAAAATTTCCCGGAAGTCGGTGGATAACTTTTTTAGTTAAAGCAATTTTAGTTGGGTGACTGCTGCGATTGCTTTCCATCTGAATCTGCAGTGATCATTAGAATGGCGTCTAGTAACAGACGGAATATTTTTGCTGCATTTGAACCCTCTTCTGACTCAGATCTAGATCTCGATGATGATGTTAGGGATCCAGACTTCATTCCTGTGGCTACACGGTATTCTAATGTTGGATCAGGTGCACAAAAAAAAACCCAGGACACTGCATTTTCTATAGTAATCCACCTTTATTTTCCTATCCGCAAATTTTTTTGAACATTGAAATCTATACCTTTTTCAAAAAATCATAAAACACACATTATGAGAGATAGACAATTGTGCTTTGGCATGTGTATTGTTATTATGTTGTTATTGGTTGTGTTTAAAAGGCATTGCAATCGGTGAATTATCTTAGATTTTATGGGGTTTTGAAAAAACCTGAAAACCTTCAGTCTGTGGTGCTTGTACATAGTAAAATCCTTCAGTCTTCAGTGAGTTAAGTATGGTGGTTTGAATTTACGTGACCTTTGACCTTTTTCTTCATTTGGTATCATCATCATAGTTACTAATTTAGGGAACTGATTTCCTTCTCAGCCTTTTCTAAAGTAAATGAATGTTGATGTAGCGGATTGTCTGTCAAAAAATCAAATGCCAGAGTTGTGTTACTGGTACTTTTATGCCAGTTTTGTTTTGGGATAATGCCAATCCAAATTTGACATTAAATACTTTGACAAAAAAATGATCACTTCATTCGTGGCTGTGATTTTAGTCTTTCAGTTCAGTATCAACAAGATCGTCATCACATCATCACCATTCTTAGTATAAGAAAACATATGAAAGTTACCACCAGATAAATGTGACATAAACTTTGTCAGTTAAGCACAAACAGTTATGAATAGATACTTTTCATATGTCATAGTTTGAGAACGAGAATACATTCCTTCATCAGGATTGGAGTAATAATAACCAGTCATTATTTTGTCCACATTATATGTAAGATTTTTTTTAATAGTTTGAAATGATTCAATAAAAGTGAGAAGGCAGTTGAAAGCAAAATTTTCAGAATAAGTGTTCCTTCATCAGAACAAAGGTGAAGATCATGTTAAACTAGGTAAGGAAGCCCAACGACAAGATTTCAGATCAGAGACATAACAAAAATAGGTGATGACTACTGCTACCATCATTCACACCTCACCATGACTGTTTTTAGCATTACATTAGCTCCTAATATTTATGATGCTAATTTATCATCCTTTCTTAGATCTGTGTCAGGCCACCATTTGAATATGGCGTCTTGGACGGTCTCTTGATGCTGCTCTCAGAACTTCTGTGTGGGGTAAGCAGCATGTGTATGTAGAATAAAACTGTGATAACACATTCCCCCCCCCCCCCNC
Organism: Ellobium chinense; assembly: GCA_033807755.1. Taxonomy (NCBI): domain Eukaryota; kingdom Metazoa; phylum Mollusca; class Gastropoda; order Ellobiida; family Ellobiidae; genus Ellobium; species Ellobium chinense. Next base: position 362,566 of record JAWQUT010000408.1, on the reverse strand, counting down.
CAAATCCCTTCAGATCATCTATGTTGGATTGTATTACCTCTATGGACTACACTCACCATATTCTTGAACAAGATCAAACCAGTGAGGAGACTGAAGCAGTCAGCTGTGCTGGACAAGTGGCCAGATAAACCCAGGCTTCTTATATCATAAGTTTTATAGTTTAAAAAAATAGAAGAAACCGTATTATTGCTACATTTTAGTTTTTTCTGGAAACAGAATTGTCCCTTCCCTAAATAAATGTGATTACATCTATGAAGATTTGAAATTTTTTTAATATTAATGCTTTGATTTGAAGAATTTATGTTTGATCATTTACAGTGAGGAAACTGGGGAGGGAATATTTTGAAAAAGTTCTATGTTTCTATTTTTTTACTGTGCCATATTCGTTCCTTCTTGCACTACCTTTCCATCCATAGCCGTCTCCTTCAAAAACACTGCATCTCTTCCAGACTTGGTCTTGTCTCATTCTATTCTTACCACAGCTTTTGCTCATTCACTGTCTTTCCATTTAGTACATCGCCCACATGTCACTTTAGAATCGGCTTGGCATCTTATTGATAAATTTAATGACATGATAAATGAATTTGATCTTTACATATATGACTGTTTGTAGATTCTGGCCAAAATTTTATCTGTCAGTATTTGTTTACACAAACCTCCCAGGATGCAAGTAAAGAAATAGAACAGCTGGTATATTATGCAAGTGCAACCTCTGTCACAAGACCTCCTTCTCAAGAAGATAAAATGACAGATTTTAGGAAGTTTAGCATCATAGGGAAGAGAGTGGGGGGAGAAGGAAGGTTGAGGGAAAAGGGAAAGAGTATGAGGGTTTGTAAGAATGAAAATAAGATTGATCACGGATAACTCAAGTTCTTTGGGACCACCTGATCTTGTTCAAGTTCCTGAAATTTTGAGGAATACTTGAAACATTAGTATAGGGAAATAAATTTGGGTCTGAAAGGTTTGTTCAAGGGAACCATGATTTCAGCATAAATTTGTTGGATGTATTCATGCTCAGATGGCTTTGTTTGTGTTGAAGGAGTCTTTTGACAGAGAGCGTATACCATTTGTGTTGATTTGTCACATTTGTTTGGGTCTAGAAAGATTTCACAGCTTTTCATATGTTTGTGGTTTTGCCTTGTCGGAATGTGGGCATTAGGTTCCCATTTCAGATCTGCACTTTTAAGTTGTTTTTCAGTTGTTCAGGCACTCTCACATCAATGGATTAAATCATTATAGAATAGTGCAAAGGCGTTCAGCAGGGGAGTATTAGAATTATAAATATAGAAATTATAGAATGCATGTAGGAAACATTTAGAATGATTGGTAGTTTGGCTTCTATTTGGTATTCATCACCTGGAAACAAAGATTTTCCGTTCCTGTACATTTATTTCCATCTTACTGATGAAACAGTAGTGTGGCAAATTCAGTGCTTCAGCTGAAATGTGTGAAATTATTTTTATTTGTTTACTTACTGTATTTATTTATATTTTGAATATAGTGACATTTTTATTTTGTACTGTTGCAGACAGACAATACTTTATATATATCACTGTTGTGATTGATGTTGTTATGTGTTTAACTATTGCAACTTTTAATTTTAAAGAAAATGTGAAATGTAATTTTGTCAAGGATAATCTCAAGTATATACCACAGATATACCTTTTGGAAAGTTTTGTCACATGCTAAGATTTCATCATTGCTTATCTTCCTGCCTCTCTGATTTCTCATATCCTTGCATTTTGTTTCTGTCTCTTTCATCAAACAAGAATTATGTGCACAATATGATTCAGTGTGATTCTGAAACAGACATAGTGAAGACTTAAGTTAACATCCTATTTAAAGTCAGAAATCAGCTTCATATTATAGTCTGTTCTATCAAAAGGATCCTTGTGGCAAATTATACAGTGAATACCACATGTAAAAGAATAATGAAAACATGTTCACAGAAATGCAAATTCTGGGCATTGATAACCAGCTTGGTTCAGAGCAGTTGTTTAGAAATGTTTGTTTTAATAGGGTTATTAATATCTACTTTTTCTTTGGCATCTGTTTTCTTTCTCTTTTTTAGGCTGAGAGTCCAGTTGCTAGTTTGTACATAGAGTCAGGAATCTGGGGCGCTATGTGGCACCGCATTGCACAAGGTGCGCAGGTCTTAAACCCAGAAAATGCTTTACCAATCCATGATATTGAGGGAGCTGGGGATGATGTCCTTTCCTCACAGAAATTCTTCACACCAGAATGGTCACTGATCTCACCACAGGGCTTGATGGCATCTCTGCAGATGGCTGTCACTGTCTTTACTAAGGTCAGTATGAAATAAATCTTTTTTTTTTTTTCATTTCAGGTACACTCCATAGCACTTAAGAAAACTCATGCAATCCCATGAATTGTTTCATGTGAAGCATATTTCACAATATCTTTTGGACTGATCAAAACAATTATACTTTTAGGATTTGCAGATTGTTTCAGATTAACGTGCTTCATTTATATGACATTCACTGTAAGCAAGTTCAGCTGCATTTCATTTAGTGATTCTCAGCATTTCAAGAGTTTGAAGGATCTATGTTTATTCTGTGATAAGTGTTATTGCTGATATGTTTTCTCGGATTTTAAAATTGATTATTCAGACTCTGTGAACATGGCATTGTCTGTTAGAGAATCTCTTTAAACAGCTCAAGGCTTCAGTATATTGGCTCAAGTACAAAACTAAATGTAGTCTCCAAATGAAGATACAAAAGGTCTTATCTTCTTTCTGACTCGCATGTCTCTCTACAGCCCATCCTTCCCCCTCCCCACAAGAAATAACAATTTTGTGTCAACTTATTTTTTGTTCTGTCCTCTTGCTTTGCCAAACATAAATCATATAAATTTACTTGTTCAGAAACATGCCCTCCATTCTTTATCTCAAAGACCATCCTACCATTGCTCTTATGCAGCATATTAACCAACAACTAGATTCGTCCCATGCATTGGTTAGTAAAGGGTAAACCACTGTAAGATTCACTAGCCACTGCAGATCTCCCCTCTGCCATGATTATGCTCATTCACAAGCTGAAATTTTCTCCTCAATTCCACTTTTGATATTTCTTTTCTTGTATTTTCCTTCCTCTGCCTTCTTTCCATGTTTTCCTACATCAAGCTCATGTTATACAGATATGTTTTCTCCTTTCAGGAAACCTACCAGTGTCTACCCAATCTTGCCACATCTGATAGTATACTCATGCTTACCCTGGTTCACTTCCTGCATCCCAGATTTTTAGGAGACATCCAGTCACAGTAAATTACTTTTCATTTTTTAAAAATAACTTCTCGAGAACACAGTTATGCATTGCTGTGTACTGAATGCAGACCATATTTGGATGAAGTTATTGTGATGTCAGCTTTATTAAAAACGGTACATTTGTGATGTTTTTTTCAGCTAAGGTAGTCTCTGCTCAAAGAAATTAGCTCTGTTCTACAGCCTATTGACTTGCAGCAAGATAATTTGTAGCATGATATTTTGGAATATAATATGAAAGGATATCTGTGTCCAGCAAAGGAGATTCTAACATTCCACTGTTTCTACTTTACACAAATGCCTGAAAATGTTTTGTTTTGATTATGCCATAAAGATTCAACATTACATTGCTAAGTAACCAATAAATTAGGGTTTGCAAACACAGCACCAGAGTTCTCTTCCTTGTTCTTGCTGCAGTTTCAAAGATGATGGAAAGCAGTTGGTAGAGGACATCATTCTGGCAGTCACACAGATGGGGTGCTTTCCCTTTGCTGTTGACACAACAGAGGAGCTCTTGGCAGAGATACAACAGTGGGTTTCTTTTAAGGACGTAGTTGGACATTTTGGCAAGAGACTTTATAATAAAGATAATTTGCTGAATGAATATTTCATTAACGGAGAGCAAAAAATAGATTTTGCAAGGAAGACAGTTTGCCAGATAGAGTCTCCTTGAATTGTCAGGACATTTTATGACTAACATGTTAATAAACAAGAACACAAATAGTCAATTCAGCTTGATTGCAGTTCAGTTCATTGGATCGCCTTAATTGCAACATTTTTTTAGAGAGCAAAATACTGTAAACTGCATAATAGCAATATCTACCATGCTCCCACTGTGTTGCGATTGAATGACAAATATAGGCATATTTTATATTTTTGTCTAAGTTCACAACAATCAGTGATACGCTTTCCACACTTATACACATTCTCCTGGTCACCGATGTAACTGCGAAGATAGTTCATGAAAAGAGAGGAGAATGGAATCTTTTTCTCCCAGCTTTCCTCAGACTTGTGTCCTCTGTTAGGTCCATCAGAGATTTCATTATTCACGAAGTACCCACCTTTCATTTCAGTTGCTTATATACATCAAGACTCCTCCCACGTATCCTGGGTGCCTGTGTGCAGTACCTCTCTGGCCCACCCTTGGAGACACCTATGGGACTCATAGCTCGACTGGTGCTGGGGAATGTCATCTTTGTGGAACAGTTTTCTTCAGCTGTTAGGTCGTGTCAGGTAAGAGGAATATATATTGGAGGTCTCCGTTTGACCCCAATTCTCGACACTTTCTGTACTATAATCATGTCAGGGTAATTACCTTTTCAGTCCCAAAGCCCCTCCTATGGTGTAAATTCGTAACATAGCTTAGTCACATTTTTGCGACACAGGTACACTAAAATAGAGTAAAACTGGACACAGTATTATGATTGTTGTACACAAAGTTTTTTTTAACCCAACCTGCTAACTGTGGATAACCTTTTGTGGACTTTTTTACTTCCAAATGTCTCATGGTTGTTTGTAATGTAGTGCAACCCCCCATAACATGTGTGTTAGGTTACGTTATTCATCCTAATTATCATATTCTTGTACATGACATGGTCCATAATCCTACTTACAACTTGCATCCTTCCTATGCTGTTGATCAGCGTTTTGGTTCCACAATGTGTCATGCCTGCCGTCTCTGACCTGTTATATTTCCAAGATTTCTCTGAAGCTGTCTGGCCTAATCTCTCCAGCCTGTTTTAGTGAAAGGCTAACGATGTGATTGAAATAATGGACAAAGCTAACCAGAGACCAGCCTGATTAGAGAACACATCATTAGGGTTTACCATAAATAATCACATTTTCCTCAACTAGTCTAATAGTTTTTTACTATTCTATCACATTACTTATTAGAATGTCTTTTTGTCGCTACCAGGCCGTTCCATTCCTACAGAGGTGTCTGGAGAACCGCAGCCCTCTTTCTGTCGTATGTGATACTATCTCCATCTGCAGCCACCTAGTCAGGACTTCACATGGACATCTGCAGCTGGTCAAGGAAATATTTAAGGGCCCAGATGGTAGGCTGAACAGAGACAATTGACATCCTTGTCTGAGTCCACCATCTATGTATTGTTTTGTAGTTAGCTTTACCTCACATAGAAAAGATCATCTGCTCATTTGAATCAAGGAAACAATCCTTGAATCCGGCTTTTGAAAAATCATACTGCAACATTAGCCAAATACTCATCAATAGTTATTTTGTGAGGGGCATAGGTCATTCTCTTATTTGTATCTTTAATTTATTAAAATTTCTGCCACTGCTAACCAGATACTCAAAATTTTCTACTTGCTTTTCAAACTTGGAATATTTCAGTCTCCTATAATTCTGCAGTTTAAGTTACCTGAGTAAATAAATTTACTCATATCTTTGTGATTTCTGTGGATAGAGTAGACTTTCTGTTATGTTACAATCTTGTATGTAGATCTAATGAAGTTCGAAGTACCATGCCAAAGTCAATGGAAGTTTATGACCAGTAACAATCTCTTCCATCAGGTGATTATGCCCTACTCTCCAGCTTTGTTCAACACAGTACCTCAGCAGTGAAGTCCAGAACATGCAGTTTATTAGGGAACATTATGAGGCATGATGGCCAGATGTACCCTACTCTCAAACAAAAGTAAGCTGACAGAGTAGTTTGTGTATTATTCTAGAGATGGGCCATCTTTTCTTCAGACCTGTTTGAGCGCCTTGAAAATGTAAATTTCAATCCCATTATGGTGACACATTTGTACCAAAGCCTTGTAAAATTGAATACCCTTTCAGTCCCAAGGCCCCTCCCTCTTATGATGTAAATTCAGGGTATAATGTGGTTACATTTTTTCACCCCTGGTACACTGAGGTAAAGTAAAGTAGAATACAATATTGCGCCCATGGTGCACAAAGTGATTACCACACACAGTGCATCTTTCATCCTGAGGGAAAATACCCTTTGTAAATGAAGTGTACTCATGTGAGGCATAACAAGACACTCCCTTGGCCATACATGATAAGTAGTTGGTATCTTGCCAAGATGTTTGCAATCTCATGTCTGTATTTTGGGGCTCCAGATACATTTTCATAAGGTGTTGTATTAGTTATTGGTAAAATATTGTCCACTTTTCATGTTAGTTCATGAGTATTATTTGTTATCCTCTTTTCCAGTGATCACATTCTCAGTGGTTTGATACAGTGTTTACAAGATACTGATTCTAATGTGAGGAAGGTGAGGTGGAAACGTATGTCTATTAACTTCTCTGTCTGAGAAATGAGGCAACATAGGGGCATGGTCAGGGAAAAACATTCATTCTCCAGTGCAGAATGTTATGCAAGCCTAGTTTGATGAAAGTGGATTACTGGCTTCTTGTAGATGAACATATATTTCCTTGTTGTTGGTTTAAAGGTTGTGTGATTTTCTTGCTTTTTCCCATCATATGGAAATACCCAGTCGTGCTGTAGTCACAGTTAACAAACACATAAATCAATACAGAATGCATGTCCTCTACAAAGGACAAAAATACTGATAATGCAGAACATTAAAAAAAAACTAAAACATTTGGTTGATTCAGTCTTATCAGTGAGGGTTTGCTTTTGTGGTGTTCATTTCAGATGTCCCTCAGCATAAGTTTCATACCAGATACTGTTTAGTGAAAAACCTAAATCAGTGTTTGACTCTACAATCAGCATTTCTCAGTGCGGCCACTGATTGTTTTTTTCCTCTTACCTACTTTCATGTTAGTGCAACTTGTATCTGTATGTCTCTGTGCTGACACTGGCCAACCATCTGCACAAAGTGTCGCCATTCTGCACTGTAATCAAGGGATCTCTTGTGATAACAGATTTAACAAAATTGAATCCCTTGCACAGAGATGCCGTGCTGTAGGAGAAAAAAACGGAAAGAAAGTATTGGTTGCACTGATATGCAGATCATAATGTATTACATCTACATACTCGTCCTGATAGAACAGGATGAGCTGTGGGTGTCAAATGATTATTGAATTTTTAATCCTTTCTTTTCAACTCAATGCTTTCTGTGATCAGAGTGTTGGTGATTCTGTTTACTATTGACGAAAGAAATGAGAAAATTATTCCGTAATATCCTTATACATTTGTCTTGTGTGTTTGAGTAGAAATTTGTAATCTGTGTTTGAATCTATGGCTGTCTGTTAAATCATTAAATGTTCTTAGGAGCCCTTAGTATTGTTGATTGAATAATGATATTCTGACCATTTTGCTTTTCAGTGTGCAGCTTATGCAGTGGGTAATGCCAGTTATCACAGTGGGGAGTTATATTCTAAACTGAGGCCAGCCTTGCCGCATCTTGTAGAGCTGTTACGAGATCCTGTCACCAAAACCAGGGCAAATGCAGCCAGTAAGTTCCACTGATAAGAGTTCTCCTCATTCTTACTCTGTGCTTATGAATCCACCTGCTCCAAACAAGATGATATAACGCAGAAGACTGTTATTTTATGATAGTAACTAATAAGTATTCCTGCTCTTTGAACGTGACCATAGGTTACAAAGTTGCCAGTTAACAAATTCATGCATTATGCATTAATAATGATTAGAACTGGAAATTAATCCTCTAACTAAAAAGTGATGCCACCACTTTCCCATTCCAAAAGTTCAAACATGGTCATGCTAAAATGACGATTTTGTTTTGCGCATATTTATCTCCAGCACCGATGCTGAACACAGCTTTGTGGCTATATGGGAAACATAATGAGGAATAATCATTACAAATTACTGCTGCTATCTTTGATTTTACAGATTCAAACTTTGATCCAGATACCTCCAAAAATTATGAAATAGCAAGCACCTATAGGAGGACATTATACCTGTATTTTCAATTCTTCTATGTTTTTAGTTCAGAAATGTTGAGTTGGGTGGAGTCGGGAAGAGATGAGACAGAATAAACATCACTTATCCACATTTTTCAGCACAGCTGCAAAGGAAGATGGTTTTGTAGGTCATCAAATTAAATCAGAAAACTTAACTTTAACTGCTTTTGTAACTAAACCTCTCAAGGAAACATTTGATTTGTATAGTATGTTAATACAGTCTGAAAATTTTCAGAAAAATAAAAATCAGATTTGAATAACCGAGTATTTTAACAAGGAAACAAAATAGAATAAATGACAAAGCAACTTTGAAATTGAACAAAGACTCTATATGTTGATCTTGGTTTCAGATAATTTTGCCATCGGCTGCTGTCATCCCTGAATTGATCAAACCTAATCATCACAAATGTTCTTTTATTTATCTTCTTCCTGTATTGTTTAGGTGCTTGTGGCAACTTAGGAATGCACTCTGCAATGCTGTGTCCTGACATCAAAAAGGCCAAGCTAATTGCACAGTAAGTTATTTTATTGCTTTTAGCGGAATACAACTTGTCTCATAGTGAAAATTCATATGAGTAATGTGTGTAGAGTCGAACAGGTGTAAAAAAATGAGATAAGTCTTTCAATTTCACTGCTTTTTGTTGTTTTTTTTTGTTGTTTCGTGTCCATTTTTTATGAGTATATTGTACTTTACATGACATCTTCTCATCATCAGGTTGAGAAGAAATAGAATCTATATCCAGTCATGATCTTTCCTCATTAAAATATCAATCACAGTATCTTTTTAAAATTTTTATACCATTTCATTCTCTGTTGTGCATAAAGCAGAAGGTGCCGTACACAACACAGTTACACAATGCCTCAACCCTTTTGTTCAGCTTCCAATTGCACACTTGTTTTATTTTTTTTTTCCTCACTTGTCAGTAATTCCTTTTAATTCTCTCTCCTTCTTCTTCCCTTCTTCCTCCCCCCCCCCCCCCCCCCNCCCCCCCATGCCCCCTTCCCAAAACAAGTCATGTCAATTGTCAAGCTAAGCAGAATCCATGGTAGATCTAGTTACATGTTGAAAACAGCACATAAAGTCATACTAAGATATGGAGCTTATGTCCTGCTCAATACATGTTTAAATCCACTCATGGTCTAAGATGAACCTGTTTCTTTCCCCAGCTTGTTAGAAACTGCTTGTCATGATGCCCAAGCTGTGGTTCAGGTCAATGCCATTTTAGCCCTGAGAAGTCTTTGCAAACAAGATGAGCTAAGAAAGGTGGGTTGTGATATTTCACTAACTCTAGTCTAGTGAGCTGCGACATTTCCTGGATCCTCAGCTAGTACTTACAATGCCCAGAAAAGCATAAGGAATGTGGGAAAATTGTAGAATAAGCTGTCCAGAAAAAAAATATGACAGAAATGAAAGAATCTAAATTGAAACTTTGTGAGGGAGAGATTTTGCTGCTGTTCCCAGCTAACCACAAAACCAATCAATTTAGATTTGTTATTGCTTTCATCCAAAGTAAGTTTGATTCTATAAGAGTTGAGCAGTTTGTTATTCTGGTTTGGAATTTCTAGACCCTTTTCAGAAAAGTCATAAGAAAAGTGATAAAACAATGACTGTGAATTTTGGAGAGGTAAATATTTTAAGGTTCAACAACAACAACAACAAAAAATTCCTCATTTATATGAATTATTTGATATGTTATTAAAGTTGAAAGAAAAAAAAATGTGGTCATACTTTTGTTATGCCCACCCTGTCCATGTTTATTTACTTTAGCTGACTTAATTTACAAATTAAATATGATAAATGGCACTACACAACACCAAGAAATCAGCTGAAATTTGACTGTGTCCTATCCTAGTCCTAGTTTCTACACTCTGTAGTAAACAAACAGCCAGTCCTGTCAAAACCTAGATACAATGGGACTGAAGAAATAAGTTAAAACACATGTTCATGATGATTCCCATGAGGTCTGCATGATTTTCACAGAGTATAAGGCCATAAAGTTAATCTGCAAGGCTTGTGGGAATTGTCTTGAGGTGATTTTTAAGCACCCCACAACTGTTGCGGTAATCATCACACTAAAATGATTCCTTCTTGTTCTTCCGCATGAGTTTAAGCTTTTTCAAATGCTGTCTTAATAAATTAATGAGTGTCATATTCAAACTGTTAATACCAGCATCACAGAAGCCAGGAGATCAGTCTAAAGTGTACATTTGCCATGAGAAATGGGTATCTTAGAAATCTGGTTTACTGTTATATTTTGAATTTATTATAAATGCTGATGTGTAGGGACTTTAAATTTCTGATGTTAACTTCCACAGGATCTCCTAAACCTCCATGCTGTGAACAAACTCTCCTCTTTGCTGACCTCTCAAACACCAAGAGACCCAGTGACCCCTCGACCTTACACACCAGGTTCAAGGCCAGGTAGTGTGTTGTCAAATCGACCCACCACAGCTGCTGCAACCAGTGGAGTTTCAACGTGTGCTAGCAAACTTTTGCGTGTGCTTCAAACTGCTGCCACCTAGCTGTCTGTGTGTATGTGTGGCTGAGTTTGTAATGTGAGTGAGTGATTTACTTTCGTTGAAAGTTTATTTTGAAAAATGTAGTATAGGGAGGGAGGGTGGCATATTATCATTGAGTGCACACCGTCCATGTTACTGTATACCTCATTCTGTTGTTTTCTTACATGTAATTTTTACAGTTTGTGTTTCCGTCCATGAAGCAGGTGAGTGAAAAGACATATCAGTTGAACAGACGGTACTTTGAAAACGCATATGTATCTCATTTATGCTTTTCACATTTTCCTTGAATGACACATAGGATGATAGGTCAAATACATTTTTGGGGTTTAGTAAATTTAGATAAGGCATGTAATATTATAGAATTTAATCGGAGGCTAACTATCTCGACTCAGGCTTGTGATGAATCAAAAATATAAACTGGCTATGTACTACCACATTCATGGAGTGGTATTATAAATTTGTGTTAAGCCACAAGTGTATGCAACACTCTTTCACAGGTCACACGAGTTGTGGAAGTTCAAGGTATCAAAGTAGTATCTCTTCAGGGATGCCAACAGAATTTGATAAAAAAATAGCCTGAACTTCCTGGAGGCCATGAATCATATAACACATCATGGCATTGTTGGTCTTGTTTTTGCACACTGTGTCACCACAAACAAATAACAGTTAGTCCTAGATATCTGTTATCATCTGATGATACCCTGAAAGTTATGTCTGTGAGCCTGGCTCTTTTTGTCAGGCCCACATAGTTGTGTAATTCACATTCTTATCTACCACTTTGAAAGCGAAAATAGGAAAGTGGCTCGTCCAGAAATTGAGCCCATTCAGCATCATTGCTGTTTTTAGAATTATGCATGAACTCCCAGTAAAGACAAGGCTTTATTAAAAGATAGCTTTATGCACTGCTCAGTAATAGATAAGGTGAAATTTGCTGTCCCAAATGCTTCAATTCAACTGCTGTCACTTCAAGACCAGGCCTATCCCTGTTGCAGGTTACAGACCTGGCAGATATAAATACAAATAAATGATCACACTCGGATCTATTTCTGATTGTTATCACTCATAAATGGCTGGTGTCGACTTACTTTTTTCACCGATTTTAATAATGACCAAGATGTCATTAAAGGAGTAATCACCGGCCGACCAAAGCATCAGCTAGCCGGCAAAACTAGCATGAGCCTGAAAGTCTCAGTACACCAGAAATCTGGCTTTAGCTGGAAAATTGGCATCCTTGTCCTGTTAATGGATTTTGTGCTTGCAGTGCTAAACCTGGATGACAAAACGTATGACATTAGTACTTTAAAGAACCTAATCTGATATTTTTGTGAGGGAGAGACTTTGCTGCTGTCTCCTGTCTTTGAAATTCCAAGAATGTGTACAGTCGAAGCAGAAAAAATGTGAAAAACTTTGAGATGGTGAAAAAAATTTAGGGTTAGTGCTATGTCATGCTTATTTCACATTTGCCTAAGTCATTTGAGGTTTTTAAAAATTTTACGAGGTAATTTTGTTGCTCAGATCAAAATAATGAAGCAGATGTGACTTGGCATTAAAATTTGGTAATACAATAATGAGGTAAATTTTTTTTTTGCTGCTCCTCAAACAAATGAAGGGAAGATCTTAGTATAAACAAACAAGATCATCCAAAAAAAATATAAAAATAAAGATTTAGGCTATGTGGAATAAGTATGACTAATTGAATTGGGTATTGTTTTCCATGTTTTATGCCAGAAATGTATTCTTGAGATCTTCACTGACATGTACAGAGGACCCATTTCAGTGTTTAAAGTGTATATTTGTGGGTTAGTGTGAGTGTGAAAGTATTAAATTTCTTAAACATACATATGTGCATTTTTTTCAGAATGTTTGATACATTCCAGCTTGTTACATTCCACTATACCAGTGCTTTGGTTGTGATGAATGAAAGGGAGCGATGGGCCATTATGCCACACTTGCAGAAGTTGTGGGAATCTTCAAATCCTTTCAGATCATTTATACTAAAGATATTTCTCCATTAAGATTGTGCTTAGTAATGAGACATGTCGCATAAAATATACATAAACTTAGGAACTTACAGAATGTTTATATCAGTCTTGCGCAGGTTGGACTAGATTTAGTAGTGGAGTCTTCAGATTTATTTAGATAATTATCTTAAAGATATTCCTTCATTAATACTGCATTTAGTAATGGGACAGTACCACATTAAATCAGAGTAGAAATTGCTTTTTCAGTCCGCAAGTTGCAACACATTCAAGTTTCACCAAATTTTATCAGGAACAGTCAGGAGAGGTAGGCCTATATGTGGTACAATATTGTTCATGGAAATACTAATACTGTATCTGATTTGAATTATAATGACAGAGGCTATTATTTTATGAATGTAAACACAGCAGGCACTTTACACTCACTCTCTCTCTTCCTCTCTTACTTTCTGTCTTTGGTGAATAACATTAGTGCCCTATATAATTCATAGTTCAGCTGTGGTAGAATAGGGATTAAGCCTTGTCCATAAAATAGCTTTCCAGTTTAATGTAAAACCCTTTGTGACCTGGCCACCTGGTTATCATTGAGCTTATCTGTCAATAACATTCAATTTCCTTTCTGCTGGCTACAGTTGCTGATATAGTTTAGAATAGTTTTGTCATTCACCTTGGTTCCACAGGTAAATCTATTGACAGTTTCAGTTTCACTACATTTTCACTTGGTCACTCTTCACTGCTTCTGACCTAAATTCACTCCCATACCGTATTTGTATGCCATATTGAACACTCAACCAACTAATGTATATCATGGTTCTCATGCTAATAGCACTAGAGTCCATTTGATGTAATTTATGGTTCATTAAAGTGTCATTTTTTTTTATAGGGAGAGAGAAATATAGCCCACAACATGGCAGAAAAAGTAGGGTATAAAACTGCAGTGCCATCAACATCCTAGTCCTATACAAAAATGGAAGTTTATTCCTCCCATATGCTGTTAACAGTAATGTCCTCTTCTGAGATTTGTCTCTCTCTTTTGCCCTATACAAAGTGGTGTTTAGTGAGTTCAGTCAACTTTGTAAGCAACTATGGAAGTTCAGACTCTAGTATTCTTTCACTGAATCGTTATGAGGTATACATTGCATGCTGAACAGCAGATGTTGGAAAAAAGAGAATAAGGATATACACCTGAAACTACTGGAGATACAGTATAAATATTTAAATATGGTTTCTGTTCATGGTTTTCCCCTTCTTTGTTTTCTTGGCCTATCAGTTATGGAAGACTATGAGAATGTCAAAACTAACCAAGTCACCACCAATTCAAACTTATTGGTAGAGTGAAATTTTTCTCTTGTGAAAGCCTTGTAAGGTCAAGTGCACAACAAACCCATTGTAATATGATATTATGCAAACACTGTGTAAATCAAATTACACAATGCATTTCCACAGTTCCTTTTGTGATTGCCATAATACTTTGTGCTATTATTTTATGTTGTTTCAGTTTATTGTTTATGTAAATGTGTAGACTAAAACTGCAAATAAAATCAAAGTAGTGAAAAAACATACACACTGGTGTTGAGGATTTTATGACTTTCTCTTGAAGTCCAATAACAATCTTGTGTTAGCCAAGGAAGCAGATGGTTTGTTCTTTATTTGATGTTTGTCAAATGTATAGAAAAAGTTTGAATTGCAGCAACAATTTTTCTTTGACTTATAAAATGTCATAAGGAACCTTTTGGTTCGCAAATGTGATGAAACAAACTTTTAAGTTTTATTTGACATTTAACCATGTTTTTGTCACAGGTCATTAAAACAAGTCCTTTATCTATTTAATGGGAATTAACACTAATGATCTCTTCATTTGCATGCATTAAGAGTAAGCAGTTCCTTGGTTGCATATGGGATAAAAGTAGTGAAATGTTATTGCAAAGCAGTTAGCAACTACAAGTATCTGTCTGAAGGTCCTGACACTGCAGCATGTTTCATCATGTTTAATAAAGCACCATAATGGACCCTTCACTTCAGTCAAACTTTTAGATTCCACAGTTACAAATTCATTTGTGTACACAAGAACCTTAGGAATTGTAGGCCCATATCTCTGCATGCATGTTGTGAATACTGATTAGTGGAGAAGAAACCCATCAAAAAACAGGCAAAGTTGTGATAGGAACTGGATTTTATCGGCCATAGCTTCAATCCCTGTTTTCCCTTCCTTTTTGTTAAAATAGCCTTTTGTTAACAGGATGGAAGAGAAAAAAATTTGGCTTAAATTAAATAGCACGACTGTCTCACTTTAGAATGAGTTTTTGCGCAAACAGAATGTTTTGACAGCTGATGTATGAGTGTAATCATGTTGTTAAACATTTACAGGCTGACAACTGAACAGAAAAAGACTCATTTGAACATACAAAACTCATCTGAACACACATACTAATACGACACACAAAGAGATTTTAGATTTTTATTTCCTGAGAAAGGTCTTTTGGCAGACAATTTGGTTTTTAGTTCAGTTAGTCACATCTGATGTCAAATTGCATACTATTCTGTCTTATTATCTTTATTTTAGATTTCTGAGATGGATTTTTGATAATGCATTTCTAGCTTTTCCCACCCACCACGGTCCCCACATTTTTACATGTAATGTATATTGTTTACAACAACTGAGAACTATCACACATAACAAAACTGGTCAATAGTGATTGCATGTATCACCCAATTTACTAATATCATCAATGCAAAATCTGCATGTTAACATTATGAACTACATGTATTCACATAGAGATCTGTTTACTTTTCTAGTCTCCGTACCTGTGTTTGTGCTCAATGGAAAACAGAAGTAACACCAACATTTTAAAGATTCCATCCACTCCCTGATGATCAAGTTCCACTGCATCAGTCATGATATTTACAAATCCCTTGTCAAATTTTGACTTTTAAATTGAAGAGGCAGAACAACTGAAGCATGCAGATTGTAGTGTGAAAAGAGCAAGGCATTTGAGAATAAAGAGAATGCCACCTCAAAATCTCAAAACCTCTGCATTAGTGCCAGGGTGATACAGGGAAGTAAAAACACGTGGATCTGTTATTTCACAGTACAGAAGGAAAAGATCAAGTATTATTTTACTGTACATTAATAAGCACACAGGAATGCATTCACTTAAGCCATTTACAGAAACATAACCTTATGCTGCAATCTTCTTTCATATCGTCCATGTTGACATATATATGACTTTATGATGTATATACTGTATCAAAATTGATGATATGTCATGTTCCTAAAATATCATATGTGGCTTGCAAAATGTATGATGAATTTCTTCAGAAAGTCAGAGGATGTTATTGTTAAAGCCTTGCTGAGGATTGGACTTGAATTACCAGTTTGAAGGAACCAGCCGTGTTGTTCAGGGTTAAACAAGTTTTGTGTTATCTGTTTACAGTAAAATATAAGGGGAAATGTTAATAACCAAAGAAATATTGGATGGCATTGTTTATAGGTGACGGCTATGATGATCTTGACAAATTATTGTTTTGCATGTTGTCCGACATCGCCTTGTTCACATTACATTTTACCTTTGCACTAATTCACCAGGTGCACACAATCACACCTCTACATTCTAGACCAACAGTGGACAAGGGAAGGGAAAATTTCTATGGCAGTGACTAGATTTTTCCTCTCTCTGTCACCTTTCCTCTCTAGCTGAGACATCATTTATCATTTTATCAAAGGAAACTCGCATTTCAGGTTAATCGTAAAATATTACTATGAATAAAAAGGGTCTTTTTATGGGGATATTCTTTTGCGCTGGGCTGAGTTTTACTGTCTCTCTCTTCTCAGTGCTTCATGCCACATATGGCAGAAAATGAATCTGCCCTTTTGAGAAAATCTGCAGCACTTAAAAGCTCATCTGACATGTGTTCCTCCTCTTCTTTGGCTTTATTTAGCTTTGTCTTGATCAGGTGCCCTATTCTGTCTCTTCTAACTTTTCTTTGTGACTGTTGATTGGCAGATTATTTGGCGCTAGTTATATAGTCCTGTAGAGTGGTTGCCCTATTCAGTCTTCCAAACAACCCAAAAATAATTTCTGTGGATGAAGAAACTCGGATATTAGACAAGTATTGTATATTCATTTTTTTTTTTATTATCAAGTTTTAAACTCTTCACTTTTTTAAATTACATTTACATACCCACTTTCCTGATTAACTACTTAAAGATTTGTATAAGGACTGAATATGTTCACATTTGAAGCATTTATAGCACACTTCTCTCCCTATGAAGGGAGTGTATTATTAACTGATACTGATATGCCTACACTATACAGAGTAATGATATCATAATTTCAAGGATTGCCTTTACGTTATGCTGGAATGCAAGTGATTCAAATTACTTCAGGCATGACTTGACAGTTTTGTTTGTAATAAATATTGGTGTTTGAAGTTTGTGGCTCTATAAATAAACTTGCCCGACAAAAGGCACACCGGAATGGCTGGTACAATGACAAATGCTTTTTGAAGGCTATTCATGAGATGAGGCACGTTACAATAATCAGTGCATTTGACTGAAGAAATGTGGCCTACACTTCCTGTTTGCAAAATGAAAGCCGTGTTATTCAAATGAGGCACTACTAAGAACAAGGCTCTGCGTATTGTTGTGATGTCTTTAAATTTCAAAGTCTGAATGGGAATTCATTGTTCAAGGACATTTTAAAATTCCCAGTTATTTTACAGGAA
Organism: Ellobium chinense; assembly: GCA_033807755.1. Classification (NCBI taxonomy): domain Eukaryota; kingdom Metazoa; phylum Mollusca; class Gastropoda; order Ellobiida; family Ellobiidae; genus Ellobium; species Ellobium chinense. The sequence goes on along the minus strand of JAWQUT010000408.1, from coordinate 345,205 downwards.
CAGAAAACCAGCAGGTAATATGAAACTTGTTATTCGGAAAAGGTAGTTGTCAAATTGTCTGTTTTGATCACATAAAGAGATGCGATAAAATTTCAGCCACCTCATTCAAGGTAATGTGCTGTGTAAGTGTTTATGGAGGAGTAAGAGGATACGATGCAACTCTGTTATTGTTCAAACAAACTCTGCTTACCACAATTTCCTTTTTAACACATTTCTGTTTAGCAGTCCCAGTTGCCTTAAGCCTTAAAAAATTCTCGACAGCACACAACTTCTGAAAATACACCATCAAAAGCTATGTTCAAATGGTGGTTGTATTATCAGAGTTCCATTATATATAGAATGCCTACCCTAAAGTAGAGCCGCAGCAACCTTTATCTCTTGAGCCCAGGATGCACCTGTTGATTTTCAAACTATCATTCTGGAATTTCTGCTCCTAGCAGCCCAGAAAGCATGATATAATCTATGTAAGGCAGAGTTGAAGGCACAAGTACAAGCTGGTCCCTCCTGTTTTAGCCTTTCACACTGTACAGATGTGATGTAATGTTTATCACTTGGTGTAACTTGTGTGAGATTCCGAGGCTGGCAATGGATAGCACATATCATGCAAGATTTCTCAGACACACACGCATATGATTTTTCTAGATTCACAGAATTTCCTGATTTTGTATAATGAGTCTGTGGAATATTGTATCACTTGTCTGCCTGATCACATACTATAATTTATTTGGTGGTGTAAGATCACAATTCATTTCATGACTCAAAGGGGCAGACTTGTTAGTTTGTGTAGACAAACTGTCAAATTACACAAAGCAGCAAAGTCGGTGTGTCATTACTAAGAATTCTGTTTGAAATTATGCAATGCTTTTCTGCTTGTAAATTTCTGCTAGTGAATTTTCCTTGCTAATAATTTGGTTTTGAACCAAGCTTCTTCCAAGCCCTCTACAGTATTGGCATGTTTGTGAAGTGTGATTTCATACCCTTGGTTCATAATAATACACATGAGTTCCAGTTTAGTTTTCTAGTGGTTGACATAATATGTGTATCTTTCCATGAGCACTATTACTGTATTTGAGATGTTTTATGTCATCAAAATCAGCTCATGCACAATCCCCCAAAGAAATGAAAAAAGGTGAGTTGTACCAGTCTTGGCGTCATTTGAAACATCATTTACAGTTATGGTAGGCCTTCTAAATGTAGTGAGGGAGAGAAAGCCATTTTTTTCTGTATCAGTGCATGCCTCTGCCCCTGGAAGTTTAAGATTTTACCCTATCCACTTTCAAGCACTTGGTATTTGTCTACATAACTGGTGCAGTCAGCAACCTTCCCCTGTACTCAAATCATCCATGGTCATAATAGCGGCATTAAAAAAATAATTGGCATTTTCACAATTCCAGGAAGGTATATAGTCTAATATAAGCACTGCTACAAACCGAAGAATCAGAAAGTTATCTGCCATCAAGAACCTGCACTGTTAATGTTGATGACCTTTGAACCATTCCAAAAAGATGATCAGACACAGGTTATCTTGAAAAGTTGTTGGTCTCACACATTGGAGGGTCCTTTTTTTTCCCCAAGAGACCAGCATCTCCTTTCTTCACCTGCGCACTCAGCAAATCCATTTTGGAATGACAAAATTTTAATAAGTTTTCCTGCACAAAGAATTTCATTCATTATTCTTTACAGTGTAATATGCAACTGTATGCTAATTATGAGGACAAACTTTTTCAAATGGCTGAACTGCTAGATAAAAGTTACATAAATTGAGAGGATACGAAGAACATGAGATATTGATGTGTTCATGATATCACAAGTTATCTATGGGCCAACTAATATGCCAATCCCCTCAGATGATCCACCTAGCCTTGTCCCAAGTGCAGGGCAATGGGGTATAGAGGATGTTTTCAATCAATGCCAAGTATAGGAATTAGATTTGTGTTCTGTTACCTTATTGTGTGATGAATCATTCATCATACACACAGAGTCCTATTAAGTAGATGTATTTCTGAGGGTTATCTTTTTGTGTAGCTTTCATTCTTACACACTAGGCATGCACAGTCTCGTATAGTGTGAGCCATTGTCTCTTCTTTACTTCCTCAATAACCTACCACGTACTGGTAAGTAGATATCATATGATAGGTGATAAAATTCTCCAGCCCTTCCTACACTGTGCCATGTGATCTATAAGTGGTGCTCTTTATCAGTTCGACACGCCATATTGTATGACTGTGTTATCTCTAACAGCCACCAAACTCTTAGATAAGAGTTCTCCACCCACCAGCCTAATGACGACTTCACATGATTATTTACTCTGTCTGTTGAGTTCTTTAGTCCCCGAACTTTTGACTGGTACACCTCATATAACTGAGCTTGCGTAGGGTCAGACTAATGTGTGATTTTAGAATGGCATTTCTTATTATTCAGGCACTGATATTATGTATGCTTTTGTGTATGAAAAACGTCAACATATATATACTCACTACTACTGAGCAGCATTTATTATGATTGAGGTCCACCAGAATAACAAAATGTTATGACATATTAATGATAGATTGGCACTGAATCCATGCAAGTGAAATTCATACTTAACGAGCTATACCTGTTGTTGAGGTATGCAATATCTTTTTACTGTGCTACCCTAAGATTTACAGAGAAAATACCATAGGCTGCTCATAATAACCAGATTGCTACTGTACATGGGTGCCCATATGGCCAGACTCATCTATATTTTTTTGTCTTACAAAGAACACGGAGTCAGTTAAGAAATACACCATGCCAATGCAGAACAAGAACAAGGAAGAAATCTCAAGCTTAGAAGATATAGTAACAGTGTTTATTAATTATTTGCATGAATATAAAAAAGTGGTACATAGCGCATGACGTGCATGAATAAGTAGAGCTGTTCGTCTACTCGCCCATCAATATATGGTTTTGGTTGAATTTTCAAGCTCTCAACTGATTAGAGATTTACTGTTTTCGACAAGCTGTTGTGAATATTTTTAATGCCCTTCTGGTTTGTAAAGGGTGTGATGTTCTCAAAGCGCGAAACGGCATAAATGATCAAGTTCATGACTTTCAATCTTTTGTACCAAATTAACATGGTTCAGCATGGAAATTTCCCCGATAGCCTTTTCTCTTGCCAAGGCAGCTGTTAACAGCATGTGCTGTAAAACATATGAAAGTTCACTTTCAACATGCACATGGCGCATGGACAATGCAACATCTGAAACCTTGACTGTTTTCTCATCAACAGCTTAATGCATAATGGTCAATACAGGATGTCTGTTAGATCAAGATTATCGTCAAAGTTGCCCCAGAAGCACAATGACATGTTTGTTTTTTTACCTTGTCAATACATTACTCAGTAACGATAAGAAATTCATCTGCACAATCTCATAATATATATAAATATTCTACAAGGGAATCTGCCCAAACCAAGCTGTCATATAAATCAAGGTTGATGCTGTGATATCAAAAGATATGATAGGACACTCTTAATGCATTGACAATCATCCAGTGACTTGAGTCACTTTATGTTAGCGAAAGAGAGATGCAAAGAGATGGATGAGGTAAAATCTACTACAGCATGCAGTAAGCAACATTCTGAATTTTTTTTTTTTTTCCATGAAGAAGTCAGAAAGTGATTGAAGCGGATTTTTGTTGCAATAAACATTAGCATCTCTTCATCCTCCTCGAGTTTGCCTAGCAAACTTCTGGAGAGCCTAGCATTTTTAGAGGACTAACAGTACTCTTGCAGTGCCAGTATAAGAAAATGAGAATACAGTATAATATTGAGCATTAGTTTAATTTGAATACTTCAGAGTAAAGTAAACAAAAGCTCCAAAAGGAAATAAGCTAAGAGCTTTGAACGGCTTCAGTACAGAGAGTGAGACATACAAACAAACGTAATGCTTGTTACCAAGTGCTGAGGCAAATTTCAAATTTTCATACATGAAAACGAAATGCAATCTTAACTGAATTGCTCTACAATGTCATAACATTTTTTTGGGATGCTGTTGCTTTTCTTGTCAGCTACAAGTAATCAGAATGATTATCCAATAAATTTTACAGACATGGTTAATACGATGAAATAATTTGTGACAGAAACATTTTCAAACTAATCTATGTAGCAACCAAAGACAAAGCCAGAAATCAACATGAAAATGCACTTTTCATTGTGGTAAAAAAAAAAAAGACAAACAGTGGAGGGACATTTTGTTCTGTCATTTTTGACACAAATAAAAATTGAAATATCTACCAACAATGATATCAAACATAGACAAGTGTAAATATCAAGTACTGCTCAGAACTTCTCAACATTTCAGAAAAACACAAGAAAAAAACTGAACCAGTTTTATCACTTGTGATAAAGATATTGTAGTATTGTTTCAAATAAAATCAAAGGCCTTTATTTACAAATGTCATCCCAGATTAAAAAAAAAACCAAAAAACATACACAGTACAGCCTTACCTTATCAAATATTTTCTTGTGAGATATACTTTGCTTGTTTTAAATAAATAGCTATTAAATTTCTCCCAAACACTGAGACTGACAGACAAACAAATGTACTGTACAAGTACCGATACAGTCTCTGGCTTTCAACATAAATGCCCCTCCAACGAAAAAAATCCCTACACTCCAAATGTCTTGCCTTCCAAAAAGCTTTAGCACACCTGAAAAGGAAAAGAAAATTAAACTTGATTAAAATCTTGGTGGGATAATACAGTAATTAAGGCTGACAGACAATAAGTAGGGCTTAAAAGGAAGTTTGGATCACTATGCAGAACATATTAAACCAAATGATACCATATTATTCAAATAAAACAAGTCTTTCAGGTGTTTATCAACATGATACAATGCCTCTGCCCACCCTACACAACCCATATGATCATTTTAATTTTATGCAAGGTCTGCATTCTTATCCCCAATGTGTGCATGGCCACCATAAGCCTATGTCAAGTTAGTGATCCAAGACAGGTAATAACACATCAGTACAAATCTTTTGTTCCACTGTAAGCAGCAGATGTGCCAAACAAAATCATGCTGAGGCAATAAAAATGCAGAATACTTTATCTAGCTTACATTGTTCACCTTAACTTTTGAATTTGGATGACCAGAACATTAACTGAAAGCTGAATTATATATTGTCAGATACAAGTGTGTGTGCTGCTGGAACTTGAGTGACATCATTTTTGCCACAAGCCTCTGCTGTTCAGAAAAGGGGAATAATTCTTGACACAAAAGCCAAATCCCAGTCACAATTCATAAAATGAAAGCACACCATAATAGAAGGATGCTGTTTCTTCACAAAATTGGTTCATTGGGCAATATAGTATAGTCTTAGAGAGACAAAGCACTGGAAAAGGGAAAAGTATTTTTGACGTGCATGTCTACCTCTATAGAACCAGCGCATATTTCCACTCTGAAGGGACAGGACTATGTATGAGTTTATAACTTGTAGCGAGTAAAAAAAAAAAAAAAGCATGAAACCAAAATTGGCACAACACTACAGAGGGGTCATCACAACCCTAAACCTTCACTTTTCAGCCTGACATAGTTTTTTGTCCAAGTCAGCCCTTAAATTTTAAAGTT
>JAWQUT010000408.1:299229-339552 GCA_033807755.1 Ellobium chinense | reverse complement strand
TTTTTTTTCCCTTGAATAATCTAGCCCGATTGTCTTACCCTAAAATATCTTAGATTCAGGTAGACTACATTCCTTTTTCCATCATTCCTGCAATCCGCTCATTCTCTCTCTTTCACTTCTTCTCATCACCACCACCTTTCGTAACTTCACCCTCAAACATATCTATCCCTCCTAAGCTAATTTTTTTTATCTCTCTCTCAAAACATAGTTCCACGGTCTCATGTGTCGAAATGTTCAGAATTCACTGATGCATGAAAAATATTCTATAAATCAACTTTTATAAAAAACTTCTTTGAAAATACTGGGCATCATGGAGTCCTATCCTTTGTCCTTATGTCATAAAACATAAAACATCTTTGATCAGACAGTTTAGATATCTTTAAACACAAACACAGTGTTCTTCTACAATCTTTTGATAATGACAAAATTCAATGCATTGTCATTCTACATGTTCTGGAGTATGGCTCTATGATAGTGACTCCATTCACAGTGACAAACTCCCATAGGGCAGTCACACTCTGGTTTTCAGGACAAGAGAGTCAGCATTAGTCTTCCTGGATAAGAGTGATAAGATATGAGGTCGCTTATGCACATTGCACATGTAAAAATCCCTTGACAGTAAAATCACAGAAGAGTAGGCCTAAAAGCCACTAACCATGAATAACTGATAAGAAATTTTCACCCAGTAACATAAGGGCTTAAGGCTCAGGAAAGGGCAATAATGCCGTTATCATGCTGAAACACTAAACAGATAACTCAAAATAAGCGTTTCCCTTCTGCCTAATTACCTTTTTCGTTTACACCAAAGAAAGTTGTGATTTTGCAATATCTACTCTATGTTATGCAAGCAAAGCAATGGGTATGAAAAAAAAACAGAGATGGAAAGAGGACAACAGTAAACTGTTTCGCCCATTTCCAGTGATCAATAGTCAACCAAATACAGTGGAACCCACATACGAGTTTCATGTCATGGCACGTCTAAATCCCCATTTTCCCCTCCTTAAAATAGGCTTGTTATAACAGACCTGAAAAGTGAACAAAATGGCTATTATGTGTAACTGCTTCAAATATAGTTTCTGACGTATCTGTGAAACCAAGCCGAGATAATTTGGAAACTCCAGATCATCCCTTTATCATATCCGGGTTTTGCTGGATTCATATACATCTATATATATTCATTTTCAACACTGCAGACATGCATTGTTACAGAACAATTTCACTATCCCTCATTCTCATTGGTCGGTACTAAAAATTAACTACCAATCACTAATGCCAGACATGACAACACAGCAAGATTGATACCTTTCGCATTTGTCTGTCATAAGTATTGAATAAGGTTTTCAATTCCACTAAAAAAAAAATGCAGTTTTGAAATGCCAGAAAGAAGACAGACAATCAGTATAAAATATGCTTATGCAGGGGGAGATTTTTAATTCTTTTTTGGGGCGAAATGTGCATTCACACCACAAAGCATTTGGAGTTCTGCAGATCAAAGATATGTCTTCTCCACATGAGGAGATCCCTTTTCTATCCCAGAAAGCAGTATAATAATGCACCTTATTCTTTGTTACAATAGCTCTTGTCTCCGTGTACCATTTAGATTCTGATTTGCGAATGCCTACAGAGTCATTGTTGAGACAGTTTGCAGCCTAATGGCAAAGGATTGGTCCTACTGGGAATGGATTGGCACTCAGCAGAGTTTTTTCTCTTTGGCCATACAACTCTGCTAGGACCAATTGCTGGCATACACAGCACAGCTTATTTGAGTTGGCATGTCTGGCGCCACCATATCCATCACCACAAAAACTGCATCCCTCGCCAGTATTTAAACCATTGAATGATGAATTATTGAAAACCTGAGTCCATCACCCTCTCAGAAAAGAATCAAATCAGATATCTGGAGGAAAGTACTTGAATTAACTAAACACTTTTCCTAAAACCACCTATTTTCCACCTACTTGGTCAAGGATGTCACAAACTTTTCATGAAATTCTCTGAACATCTGCGGCTTCATTGGAATTTGCATGGACTTTTGTCTCTTAGTCTGAAACCTCTACATTTAAAAAAGACTAGTCATGTTAGATCTCTACATAAAGCTGTATCTTAAACAATAAGGAAATATCAAGCTATCCCCTTCAGCAATAAAGTAAAGAAATTTATACAAAGCTTTTCTTTTTAAAACAATAGACTAGCATAAATGTATATTATACAGCTCAGACTGACTTGCCAACCCCCAAATATCAAAGGCCAGGCCACATGAGATGAGCTGAAAAAATGAAACTCGTCACTACTGTAGTCTGATTGGTCTTCCTTAGTGGCCATGAATTGATTGTAGACACAAAAGCTAAGAAAACCTGCTTCAAAAACTTGTTTCTTCTAGACTAGATGTGCTTGGGTTGGGATTATGGAACAGCAAAATACACTGTGGGAAGTCCCTACTACTCAGGAGATCTAGATCTAGCCTAACCAATAAACTGCGCGTGGAAGTAAAACAAGACTGAATCAGCCGATCACCCAGTCACTGTGCTGCCTAGGCTAGGCTTACAAGTTACATCCAAAGAAAGCACCCTTATGTTACACAAGCATGCTGAACTCGTGTGATCTGTAGGAAGTTCTCCAAATGCAAAATAACAATCTCACAGATAGCAAAGAGACCTTCATCAGTTCTGGTCTTGCCAGATGTCATCTATTATAAATTACTAATCATCTATACAGCGGCTTTACTGAAACTGTCAATAAAACTGCAGACCTTGGAATTTTTCCCAAGAGTTCTGTCTGGTTCTCTGACAGACCTTGGATGGCATTCAGGTTTCTTATATTCTCTGATTTTCGAAATCTGTCACAAGATTGGCATCCCTGTTTGGTACAGGCTAATGAAACTGGTAATTTGGCAATACAAGGGTTTCAAATACATGATGTGGCGAAGGGGCCAACAAGCCCTTTTTTTGCTTCAAAACTTACCTATACTAAGGCACTCCTTTATGATGGGACTGCCGTGCCTCCAAGCTTTTCTAAAGCTGCTTTACTAGACACCTCAGAGTAGGCGTCGCCCTCTAAGATGTTCTTGCTGACAGACAGAGCTGACTTCAGGGCGTTGAAGGACGAGGCACAGATCATCTTCCTTCGAACAGAAGAACCCTCTGGATGCCTGAAAAGTTCCAATGAGGAAATTTAATCAAAGGCTTATGTATTTCTTTGGATTCTGAATGATGAATGTGAACATGCTATAGAGAAGATAGTAAATAACACAGAAGACTTAACCAAAACTACACACTCAAACAAACTTTATATGAAAACCCTCTCCACAGTAGATTTGTGCACGATAGCTGAGTTGACAGTCATATGTTTTTGAGGCCCTCAAAATATTTGTTTCATAACATTTAACAAATATTATTATATAGTCCTTATAAATATTTTACAACATTTATATTTATATTATAACTACAGGTGCCTCCTCCTACAGATTCCCCTTTATTTGTAACTTCTCATGATATTCTCCAGCCTGGAACTTTCTATGCACACCATTCACACTGAGTAGGCTTACTCTGCTTGAGCATAACTTCGATACATTTTAAAAAGGCAAAGAGCATAAGAGGTTTTATGTGACTGTATCTGCCTGTCGTCATTACAGCAGTTTATTTGTTTCTACCTTTGTTCCAGTTACTTCTTGCAAACCTTCATGAGCTGCTCTCCATCATCATATGGGATGATTAACTGTGCCCTCATTTTCAGAAGGTGCACAAATGTAAAAGGTGACAGGTCTTCACTAATTCCTTTTGTTCTCTCATTGCTGTTTACATTTTAGTCAACAAAAGTTTCTTGCAACTGTTTCCATGACTGAGAACTTATTATCTTGAACATCCTGAAATAGCATTTATTACCACTAACAGTGCTTTCTTTCGGAATATCCCCTCCAGTTGATTAGCTCTGATGATGTGGTTACTTAATACAATACTGGAGGGGGAAGCTCACGTATGGCATTCTTATGTAGACTTAACACTTCAAATTTGGCTGTTACTTTTTTATTATCAGGTGCATGAATTTGTAAGCTGGTAGTGGATGACCTCAGTAGTAGCGTAATCTACTTCTAAGGTATGATAGTGCCTGTCCCTAGGAGTGACATCAGGGAGTCACAGCCTTACGGACGCAAGGTGGCCATGATACAGTTATGGTCCAAAGAAGAACAAAGGATTCAACCCAGAACTGTTGTTTATATATGTTCGAACTACAAAAAAAACATGTCAGTGGAATCCCTGTCCACTCACTTCGATACAGCCCAGTTTGATATGGTTAGTCTATGAATAGGGCACCTAGAAATCGACACGCTGACTAATTTACCCAACTCTACACATCAAATACTCAGTGACAGCTTGGCCTATCTGCATAAATTTAGCATCAATGGAAAGCTCAATCTATCCCCCACAATTTCATAATTATCACTCAGTTTTAACATCATATCTCGATGTGTAAAACACCATAATAACCCCTGTTAGACACCTAAGAATAGGCGCCCCACTGTCTGCCTCGCCGTAACTTTCCCTTTGTACCCACACTGTGTTACAAACAGTGGTTTTGTTTGAATGGCATTTTCCAGTGATTGATTCTCAGAATTATTTGTGACTGAGAGAGATGAACGGACAGAGATCACATGGCAATTCACCCGAAGTTTCTACATTGTCTCTACTAAGAAAAGTCACGGCATTTCAAATGAGCGAAGATGAGAGTTAAAAATATAAGACTAACATTGTCTAACAGAAGGTGAATAGATTTGGGTAGGAGTAGTAGACGTGCTATGAAATCCCCTTGTTAGTATCTCTAATATAACAATTTGTCAAGTTCAGTGCTGCTTAGAGATTATTGGTAAGGCCAATCTTCTTCTTCTACAAGATGTCTACTTCGACTAGACAAAAGTTTGGGGAGAGGGTGTAAAACTGTAAGGAGGTGGGGGAAGAGAGAAGTTGGCATACTGAGAGACATTGAATTGTCACTTGTCCGCCAGAAAAGATCTAGATTTATTTATTTTTATAGGATAAAATGTATGATATGATCACAATGCGACACTTCACTTCGTCAGTGTGATGATAAAGATTTCAAATTATAAATCGAAGGCAAACTTTTAATAAGTATTTAAACCACTGACAGTAAGACAGATATCAATTCTAGGGTACCTACAATACATATATTGGCAATTTACTTAATTTGAAAGCTTCATCGAAAGCAATATTGTGTAACATAAGGTCTTTGCATCAATCAGAGCCCTGCATCACTGAACACAATAATTTCCAGCCATGTTTACTGGTCCCTGGAAGTGAGTGTACCACCCGGCCTGCTCATGAATATTCCATGAGAAGGTCTGTGTGGCAATTGCAATAAGTAATTGAATAAATATACATAGAAGAGACTTGGTTGCACTGATTTTGTAGTTTTGTCTTATCATCTGAGAAATAATGGTCACCTTTAAGTCAATCTGTATCCCTGTCAAAAAACTGACTTTCATTCTAGTCCACATTCATGACACCTTATGGTGCTGACAAGAATAAAACCATGCATTTTATGGACTTCACCTTGTCAAAATTTTTTCCCCACAATTTACAAGAAGCAATTTCTCATTAAGTAGGATCCTAGGGAAAAATGGCTAGTCATGAAGCCATTTTACCCTACAGAAGAAGAAAAATCAATAGCGGTGGCAACACCGCCGCATACTGACCTAGAAGTAGGATGGCAGTAATCAGCACAGCACTGAAGATAGTGGAATATCAACAGAGACATCGATGGAAATTTTATTTCAAGGCAGTAATTGATTCAATCACTTAAAAACAAGTTCATCAGATGTGAAAATGGTGTTTTATTAAAATCTGAAAGTCTGATGAGATTCTGCAAGCAAATATGGTGGCGAAATTGCGGTAGACAAGAAGACAGCGGATACCCACACTTCGAGGACACCTAACAAGCTACTTTTCAATATTATTATTATAGAAATTTTCTTTGCCAGTTTCCTGTTTATCAGATGGCACTAGTCGGAAAGATTTCCGCAGGCAACAGCCCCTGAAATATGAACATACGGGAGGAACTCCATATGTGTGCCAGAAAGATTTCCGCATGGAACACATCGAAACAACAACATACCTTAACCCTAACCTAACCCTAACCCTGACACTGGGTTAGGGTTATGGTTAGGATTATGATGTGTTGTTGGTTCGGTGTGTTGCTTGAGGAAATCTTTCTGGCACACATATGGAATTCCTCCCGAACATAATAAAAAGTAAAAGAGGGATTATTTTGATGGGACAGGATGAATTTCATTTGGATTATTTACCCCTCAATACTACAACTTACAACCCTACCCTTACCCCTAACCCTAACGCCACCTAACGGGTTGTTGCCTGCGGAAATCTTGCCCACTAGTCTAGGTTGTCTAGAATCTTGGCGTTTGGATTGGAGGGACAACATTAGGACTTGCTATGTGGCTGAACGATTGGCAGCTGACAGTGACAGTGGCAGTGGCGCAGTGGGTCCAGATGGGGAACTGAGATTCGCGAGGGGAAACATACATTGTCTTACTCTTATAGTCATTACATCAAGGCCTGCCAATGGTCATGCCTTCATTCTTGTTTGCCTAACAGGAGTTTTAACAAAAAATGCCCACTGACTGTAGGCAAATACTGTCTTAATTACAACGTCAACGCAAAATTGACGAGTGGTTGTAACCCTCTCGAGGATGGTGAGTAATAACGAGGTAGACTATCCACTTCCGGATCTCGGTTCAGGTCAACGACTGCATACCACTGGGCAAAAGAAGAATGTTCAATGCTTCAGTCATATCTGCATCTCTACTTACCATGAAACTAGGAGCATTTCACTTTTCTTGGTTCCGTCTTTGTTTATGAAGTCGAAATCATAGGCGAGATATCGTACATCGTCACATGGAAGACTTTCGATGAGAGCGTCATAGTCACAATCCGCTTCCTCTGCTGTACCGCATCTCTCGACGACTATTTTTTTCGCATCGTCTGAGAATTTGAACACGGCAAATTTCAGTTTTTGGCTCTTTGCCGTTGTCATAGATATCCTCTGATATGTATCCTTGACCCCATCGTCGATTTTGATACCTGATGCCATGGTTATTTCCTACACAAGCAGAAGCAACTCTTTCTGAAGAACGTTCGGTTAGCCGGCGTGACGGTGGGATGTTCCTCTTCCTTTGAAGGTCCCGTGAAATCACGAAGCGCCCTCTGGCGATGTGTGATGGTTACTACACGAATACTAGGCTGTTGCACAGTGAATCAAAAATTGCGGCCATATAACGATTCACTTTGGAACTCCTGGCAATAATCAAGAACAGTGAATTATTTTGTTTTCAGTTAATCTAAGAAAATCAACCGAAGCTTTTATACGATTTTCGAAACTTAGGCCACAATTTGTTGTATAAGTTTCTATTTTTACCTTATCCATAATTGGTAGCATTGAAACTGTAAACGGACTTTTCATTGGTTACGAGCCAAAAATCCTAATATGGAAGAAACCATTGTGGGTGCTGATACCATTGACAACTTCGGGTGGCCGTTTGGGTACAACATCGTAGCCACGCCCCCAATTTACTGATACATGTGACCTTATCAGGTCAGAATGTACAATATTGGACTTGGGTGACTACCACTAGTTCCATTCCATACAAGGATTCATGAAATGATTAGATGTTAGGCCTAAACTGGTACTTTAAAGTTTATGTTTTACAGTGATGCATCAAATTAATTGTCTTTGCAAAGCTGTAGTTATGACAGTATATCTCGGAGAGTTGAGTGAACCCTTACCAAAAATGACCACAAACTTTACAAAGAAAAATAAAACGCCTACAGAATTTATTCATAAAATTATCAGTCTTTTGTACTGATGCCATAATTTTGTAAAACTTTTACCGTTTTTCTATCTTTTATAAATACAGATGTGAAGGTTAATGGGACAAGATTAGTAATTAGAGGGGAAACAGAAAAACTAAAAATGAAAAGTATACCTATTTCATTTATATTCAAAACAGAGTGAGAAGGTTTATCCAAGGGAAACCTTCATAATCCCTATCCTGTTATCTCCCATTAACCCCACCCCACAAACTGATCTTGCAGAAAGTCATTGTTATAATCAGGACTAAGCCTGGATACTGCCATATTCAGCATACTCATGAAGCACGGAGATAATTCAAATATAATCACAGGCTAGTCTGCCTTTTCTTTTTTTTTAACCTCCGAGAAGAAAGGGGGAGGGGGTGATTTTTGTTGACCAATCAGCCATCATTTTACGCCTGAGACTTGCATCATAAAGGCCTAAGTCGTGTATTAAGTTACTGTGCAAATTTAGCTTCATTTCCGTCAGACTATTAGATATCTGTTCTGATAATATTGTAGTATTCATGGAATTCATGTACACGCTCTAAAAAGGTGAAAAATGCAGTTTCGTAACGGTTAAGCCTCTTTATGCCACTATTCCATCCTGTGTTCCCCCACACCCCATCAAAATTCATAACGTGGAGTGCGACGACAAATAATTACGCCAACACGGACATAAATAGGCATAGATCTAGACTATAATTCATAATCATTATTCCATGGCACTTGTAGCCCCCGTCTATATAAGGGGATAGAAGCTGCGCAATAAGGAAGGCAATAAAGACCCAACCCATAAAAGAACCGTACCGAGTGTTGACATAGTATCAACAAGCGTTACCACAGCTGAATTTGTCGGTTTGTAAACAGGGGGAAACATAAAGAGGAGCACAAAATGGGGGCGGGGGGGGGGAATGTAGACTATTCGAAAATAATGTTACTAGCTTTATTTGTATGAGCATTGCCAGGTGGTCCTTATTTTTATGTAAAATTGATCTTTTCAGACAGGAAAACATGTAAAGAAACTCACTCCCGTGACTTGGATTTAACTCAGAATATTGTTTTAAAATGTTTAATTACTTCTTCGATTATGTTTTGAATCATCATTCATCGTTTGAAACTTCAAAGCCTTTCCTGTATACTTTTACCTGGCAGGGTTTATTGGAGAGAAATGGGCAATGTGCTAAATTTGTATTCGAGTATTAATTTGTATCCGTGACAAATTCATAATTACAGTAGAAACTCGATATATTATAATAATAATATTATATTTATGATCTTATGTTATTTAGCATATTATGCCTTTGGTTCATGGAAAAAGTGAACTTCTTATTGATGTATTTACGTGTATATTTTATTTCGAAGTCCAGCTGAATAATGAAATGATAAAATAATGGTGACAGTCATACTTTTAAGATACATGTACGCATATTAATTAATCAATACATAATAGCGAAGTTCCACTGTATTTTTCATTCTTGTCCATTTTTTTTCTTTTAATTGGGGAAAAGGGGGAGGGGGTATCACAGCAGCACAAACTGGCTTCTTCGGTTTAGTAACGTTTCCACCGATACAAACCATCAAAATAACGTCACCGTCATTAATATCAGTTTCGGATGGTATAGTGGACACCGAAGCATGAAGAAATGGATTCTGTTACAGCCTTATAACCCTTTTCACAAAGACATCAATATCATCTCATAAATTCAGTTCAATGGGAATCAAATCATAAAGAATGGCTACGAAGTGTCTGTTGAGAGTCATACTCTCAGTAAAGTGCAGATTTCATTGAGAACCTGATTCTCAATGGTAGAACCTGATTCTCAATGGTAAAACCTTCCTACACGCTATGCATTGTGAATAATAATAATAATAACAACAACAGCAGTAGAGTGGGCTTAGATGCAAACTACTGAAATGCTGAGATCCACATATCATTGTGTAACCGGGTGGAAAGACATATATAGTAGTATTCTTTCTTTAGTATTTAAGGGGGAGGAAGGTGAGCTTAGTCTGATAATTATTTTTCAGATGTTACATATTATTTTAAAGGACGCGTGTCTTCCGGAATTTTACCAAATTACTATGAATTATCAATTTTGAGAAGAATGACCGAAAAAACCTACACCAGTAAATTTCTGTCCCTGCCGGGGATCGAACCAGGGTCTTTCAGCTTGCAAGTCTGAACTGTTACCACTACACTATAGGGATGCTAACTTCACAGCAATTTAACTCTTAAATACTTACTGCCTGAATCGTTCCCTTACTTCCACGTGCGAACCTAGTTTTCATAAATTATTTGCTGAAATATTGAGTAATCCTTTAAATAAAAATGAAATCATGACATAATGTAACCATCAGTGAGTATATGAAAGGGTTAATAATAAAAAAAAACAACAAAAAAACATTCATCAAGAGTTATTGGCGTTGATTTATTTCGTAAATTGGTTTATGTGCTAGGTAAATGGAGCATGACATTCTTTCACCCACGTTATATTGTCCCTCACAGGTCCATCATATTCATAATAGATAGCAGTTGCCTAATGCATGTTCAGCGTCTCCGATATTTTCACCCTTTTTAGTCACAAGAGTAACCAAATGAATGGCGTCCCAAAAGATGGGCTACTGTTCATTGACCGGGGTCTTTAGGCAGTGTGTGTTATTCAAAGTGGCCTCATTGGTGAACTTGGATAAATACAAAGTTCATTTAAGTGTTTCCGTGATCTGTGAACAGTTAGAAAACATACTGTGGGGGGAGGGGAAAGGGGGGGATATTGTTAGTTTACACTTGAAAGTAAAGTACTGGTGTAACCGATTAGAAAGGCATATTTTCTTTATTATTGTTGTTAAGCTCACAGCAATTCAAACCTTAAATACCTAGTACCAGAATATTATGTTCCCAAACTTCCATGTATGAGCCTAGTGTTTACTGGTGACCCTGACACACTTCCCAACTGCTCACATTGGGATATAATGCAGATTAAATCGCCATGGAGTTACTGTCCATAATATAGTGTAATAGGATAATTAAATACACTTCTATACACAGACACACCTTGCAAGCTGAGTGATCGGAGTTCGAGTCCTATCAGGGACAAGAAACGTTCTACTGGTAGCGTGTCTTCCAGCACTTCGTCTCATCAAAACTGAAATTTCCAAGATTATAAAAAAAATTGGTATTGATGCACTTTCCCGAAGGTTTGTGACAATTATATCATCCTCCTCCTTGTAGATGTATATTACATCACTTTTAGGCCTACTTCCGCTCGTCATAAACCATAATTAAAAGTGTAAATGATATTAGTTTAATGTTTCCTTGCGCTTTTGGGGCGTGGGGGAGGGGGTGGAGGCTACTATGCATTGCACAGTACTTAATAACGAAAAATGTAAATATTTTGGTTATCTTCCGTAGAAGTAGTCTGATGTTTAGGACGTTTTTGATGAAGGAAAAGAATGTATAGGGTACAAAGCGCCTTAAACGCTGTCAGTATTCTGTGACAAACGTCTCAAATGGAAAAACATAATTGACTATTAATTAGTTGCTCAGTATTACCTGAAATATGCCTCACCACACATCTCGACAAAGCAAAGGGTCAGGATAGGTGTAAAGACAAAACAACTTCCAAACTCTGAACTTTGCCACAGAGGACGTTAATTAACCATTTTCAAAGCATTTTCTATGGCTGAAATCTTTCACTCACCCCTATACTGTACTTCTTTCTGTTTATAATCGAAAGAGAACAAATGATATAAGCTTCCAATGATCCTTCTTTCACCCCCGTCCGTCCGCCCCCTCCCAAACCCCAAAACACACTCAAATTCAGCTCCCCAAGGCCCCTAGGACCTACTACAATAAATTGTGACCGAAGCTTGTCTACGACTGTGACTGTGACTGAAGTTTGGTTAACTTGCTCATTCGTATTCGTTAGTGAGTTTTGAATTTGCTGTAGTATTAAATGCTGCACAATGAAATCGAATACATCCACGTTACTGTTAAGTGTTGATGCCCGTCGATCATAAGATCTATTGATGGTGATGATATAGTAGGCCAAACCAAGCTCCTTTATTTACCTCGACAAGTTTTTTATTTTTGTTCAGAATGTATTAGTGTGGTCTTAAGTTCACAGCCAGTGTAAGGTAATGAATGCAGTGCTTTACAGTAGATCTAGACTAATGGTAACATCATTTCTATCACAACTCTTGTGACTCTTGTCTCTTGCCTAGTCTACTCCTCGGTCACAGTTCTGTCAGGTGATCTTGAATAAATTGCATCAATGGGGTTAGTCCACTGGTTAGGAGTGTTTACATCACATAGTTCTAGTTTTCTAATGCCCCATTTACACTTTGACGTGCAGTCCTCCATGTCAGACCTAAACAGCTAAAGAGAGCAGCACCAAGATTGCACACCGAAGCGGCGAAGAGTTCCAATGACCAATATAATAGGCCCTATTTACTTAGTGATCAAAATGCTCAGGAAAACTGGAGCCCATAATAGGCATAAACTTCCCTTTCACACTCCTAAGCTAAAACCACTTCTCCTGTCAGTAGAATGTGGGCAGACTGGTGCTGTCTTGAATTTTTTTTTTGATGTTAAAATACAGGGAGGTGGTGTGGGTGGTTGTAGATGTATGAGGTGAATGACTCAATGAGAAATCAGCTTTCTCAAACAACAGCACTGATTTAGTCAAAATATCGATCTAGTCCATGACTTGTCTATGACTAAATGAACTGTCATTATCGTTGTGGTGCTGTCCTTCAACATAGCTGAGAAATCAGGAGGATAAACAAGCTTAACATTCAAAGCACACCTGCACCCAAATAGAAGAACTGAGGATTTTGTCATTAGAGATTGAGTGTATGATCTCTGTCACACATAAATCTGTCCATTAGTGAACTTGGAGCTTGGGAGATGAAGAAGATGTGGGTAGGATTTGATGCCTTGAGTCTGCTCTCAAGGAATTGTGAACGTGAATTTAACATTGCTGTTGTTTCAATGTTTCATGCTTTTCAGATGGCAGTGAGAGCATAATGTGTCTTGACCAGCCTTAGTTATGCTTCCTGTGTAGACAGTATGTATGATGCAACTGAGCTGTTGAATGAAACTTGTTCAAGACATAATCACTGAATCTCCTTGAGGAAGTTTCATGATATAGGAATCCAGGAAGGAAATCATCCTTCTGAAAGCAAAGTCAGACATGTTGGCCACAAACAACCAGAACAAGAAGAAGAACTTTCATTTAGATGAATCAGATTTGCTGTGTAAGAATGGGTGTGGCTATTATGGCAACCCTGCATGGCAAGGATTTTGCAGCAAGTGTTACCGAGAGGTATACCAGACTGCTAGACAAGCCCAGATGCAGCATGATGCGGCCAAGGAAGCGGAAAAAACAACACCCATGATGAAAAAGTGAGTTGATGCTCTCTCTTTCTTTTTATAGGGTAACCTTTAAAGACTTAAAGGCACCTATTGAGCATTCCTATAGCTGGTCTTGTGCATCCCCATAGTTTTAGAAAAGCCAAGGCTTTCAGAATCTCTACATTGATGGATCTATGCAAAACTCATGCAGAATTGAATTCTGGTTAGTTTTAAACAGCAGGAGGTTGATACCCAATTTGTTTTCAAAGTTCTTGTCACTTCTCAAGTTTCCCCATGGGCTTTCTTTCAGTAATATTCCCTGGCAGTATGTCCCCCACTTTTTTGACGGATACTGATGTTACAAATTTGATGTCTTGATTTGATCAGTAATTGCGCTAATATTAGTAATACAGTAGTAGGGCCTATCAATAGTCTCGGGCCTATCAATAGTCTCATGTCAGTGTGGCTACTGCTGCTTTAAAAGAAAGTGTATAATGCATCTGTGAGCATTGCTATTCAGTGTGATTGATTTTCTTTCAACAGGGTGCCTGGGTTTGCTGACGTTAAAGCTTCGTTTAGTAGATTTGAAGAGAAGAAGACTCAACAAGTTAACAAGCGCAGCAACACATTAAAATCATTTCTCAGGAAAACTCCAAATAAAGGTATGATGTTAATACATGTTCTTTTTTATGCAACACTTTGGTAACTGGCATCCAGTTTAAACTTGCCTTTTCAACATTTCATAACATTACTTCTGCCTCTCCATGGTTTAAAACTTCAGATATCTGTGTATAAAAATAGCACCAGTGCTAAATACTTGTTAAAATTTGCAAATGTTTTGTTTTATACGTACATTTTTTGTTTTGCTTTAAAAGTTTGCAAATATGAGCAGTGGGTGTGTTGCAGCAAAAAAGGTCTGTGTATTCTTAACCCTCTTGATGCGGTGATACCGTGCGCACGCAACTGTTGGGTGCGGCAATAGTATACGTTTGCATCGCTCAATCAACCTCTACCTGCGGCGATCGTATTTATGCACCACGTGTCCTGACAAGGGGTCATAACACTTTTCGTCATGTTGGTGGAAAAACTAATATGCTTATCAAACCAGTGGGATGCTCGTATGCTTGCGCTCATGCTGTAAACATCACATTCATTCACATACCAGAAAAAAATCGAAAGGATAGTCAAAGGAATGACTGGTTTTCAAGAAAAGACATTCTTAACTAAGATGACTGGAACAGTATTTACAAAAGATTTTTTTCATAATGAAGTTGCTAGCATGGACAATAATCCCTAAGGCACTGTAAAAGTTGTGAAAATGAGTGAACTTTCAAACAAGTATGCTTGTGTACAGTCATTCTCAGTTTTACTGAAAACCAAACACACACCCTTATGAGCAAGAAATGAAATGTGTATGGAAGCATTGTCTTGACTGTTAGTATATTACATTACTTTGCTGTGCTGGGAGACTGTTTCCCCTGATTGGAAGTAAGATGTTAGATTATTACGTGTGAAACAAAGGAAGAGCGATGATGGTTTGAGAAACAGGCCGTTTTTGTGCCAGCCTATAACAGGGAGCATTATCGCCTCTGTTTACAATAACGGTTAACAGTTCATCTCATAGCCTGAATAGATGGCTAACACAGTACTATGCACAGTTCCCTCCTGTCTCCTCCTATCCCACTCCCCAGAACCAAAATCGAAATGAAAAGATCAGTGTGACAGCTGAGTATTTGTCTGCATGTGACTGAAGTTGCCTCTCCTCCCCCAACCTTCCTTCACATGGACTGTTGTAGATAACATCAACCTTTTTGTGTGTGTGTGTATGTACTTCAATCTACAGAGATTGCATTAGGCATTTAAGCATTTGCTAGCACAAAAAAAACAAGCGCGTATAATAATAAAAAATACCCTCCCGTATGCCTTGTCCAATTTCCTATACAAAAAAAGATAAAGCTTTTAGTAGATACGCAGCCGTTTTTCGAACGGAAACATGGCTTTTGTATGGCAGTCCAATACAAAAGCATTGTTTACATTGGTCAGCTGATGGCCAGGCACTGAGGCAACATGTGCGGCTCAGTATAAGATTAGTGAAACTAGGTCTCACAGCCAGCGAGCTACATAGAGCGCGGTCAGTTAGTGCTACAAGTGTTAAATTATGATAAAGGATATGATAGTCAGCAAAATGTTGGATTCATAATCAGTTATTTTATATTAGCTCTATCATATTTATGTGAAAATTTAGAAGCATGTGGATTGTGAATGACTGACAGTGAACTAAAGATATTTTATCTTACCACTGTTTAGTCTCAAATGTGCAGGCTCTACTATATTGATATCTAGTCACACTTTCCCTCCAGTAACCATTTAGCCACAGGGCACTATCCACTCAACCCCTTTGACATGATTCTGTTTTGCCACAGAGAATCAACCAGTTGTTAAAGAACCAAGGCGTATCAGTGCTGAGAGTCAGAAAATCGGAGGAGAGTTTGCGGAGTTTCTTAAATCAATGAGAAGAAAGCCAGCAGCACTTGAAATATCTAAACAGGTAGAGTGTCAGTATGTTAACAAGCATGTTGATGTGACAGCTGTTGTTGATAATTAATTTAGGAGCTGGATCCATTCACTGTGAAATGCATAGAGTTTACAAATACAAATAAATAAGAGTTGTTCTGTATGAGTAAAAATAGGCCTATGGCTATGCGTGTGCATATAAAAAATAGAATTACTATGCAGTTATAACAAGAGGGGGGTGCACACAGCAACATCATGTAATATGTTTATGTTATGAAAACAGTTTAGAAGCAAGAAAATTGAAACTGAGATTTAGTTTACATGACACCTACTTACGTTCCTTTTAATGGGGTGTAGAATATTTTTCAGCTGTCAAAGGTTTAGTTCATGTATATAGTATAACTCTAGAAATGCTGTGAGTTTAAAGGTAGTAGGCCAAGATGCGCATGATGGTGATCAAAAGTTGAAGATCAAATGGAGGAATGTATTCACTGTGAGCGTTCTTCTCTCACTGTGCCACAAGACAGATCATGGGAGGTGTTCTGAGTCAGGAACACTCAGTCTCTTCTGAGGAGGGAAAAGTTTACACTTGAGTAATTTCATGAAGATCACAGAATTTCAGAATGTAGATATACATTGTTAATTACAATGCATGCCAACAAACTTATGGCTATGGCTTATGCACTTGGGCACCTCAGTTCTGAAGGAATATGACTTGAGAAATGATGCATATTGTCAAAAATATAGTGTAACCATCCAGAATATAAATCCATGTAACTCACTTTTGCTTGGAGTCAGGGAGTTCTCCTTACTTCCACAACTCAGTAGAAGTGCAGTCTGACCATGAGCAAAGCTTAAGAAAACCTGTAATGCGCATGTCTCATGGCTAGATTTTATGAATCATCTCATAACTGCAGTAGGCACTAAACTCCGCATATAAATAAAAAAAGAAAAAGTTTAAGAATGTGAAAAATGGATGCCTTAAATGTGTGTCATTTAAATGTGTGCCATTCAGTTGTCATTTACCATTTGCATTGCCATTTCATTACGAAAGGAAATTCTTTTATTTTTCATTGATGTATCTTTATGTCAACATGCAACAAACTTTGATGTCTGTGATCTGAAAACATAGGGTCTTTCTCGCTGAGTTCCTTTCTTGGGCCACTCACTCACATGATATAGTTATGAAGTGTCCTTTGTTTACACATGAGAACAAGAGAGAGATAAACAGTGCAGCATGATCATTGTTATGCTGTTTTTACAGGTACGAGGGTTTATAGAGCGGATCCAGCACAACCAGGACCTGAGCATTGATGATTTGTCAGAGATGGTGCAAGACTTCTACACAAATTTATTAGACAAACTCCACTCCCAGCCAGTTTTTAAAGGTTTGCTTTCTTTGTGACGTGTTGAGATCTATTCTTTGCAAGCTTTCTTTTCATGAATTTATTTTTATAACACGCAAATGTTAAAGGAAAGGGATGTATAAAATGTGAATGGGAGGTTATAATTTGTGAGTTTTAGGTCAAGGTGCTTTTTTGAAGTAGTTGATTTGTGTTTTGGTTATTTCAGAAATCTGATAGTAATGTAACATTTTGAAAACTGCCCTCTTCATGAACCTTTCAGTGACCTGTGCGATCAGTTCCAACATATTTTATGAGCGGTGCAAGAATTCTTTCTCTCTTTCCTGTAGGTTTCTCATCTGATACTGTAGACAAAGTGATGGACTACACAGAACGTTACATTCTGACTCGCCTGTACCCATCCATCTTCTGTTCCCCATCCACAACCGATGAAGAGAGAGACTTAGCCATACAGAATCGTATACGAAGCCTTCACTGGGTCACAGCCTCTTTACTTGATACTCTTATTAAAGAAAATGACCCAGCTATTAGACATGAACTGGACAGTGCAATAACAGGTAAGCATTCACACTATTCAGACAAGATTTTTTTTTTTTTATAGAAGTTCAGGTCTCTCTTCCATTTCAACCAAATGGCTATTTAGGACGACTGTGGACCCATCTCATTTACCTCCATGTTACAATATCTAAGGAATGTTTGCAATACCCAAGAAATATTGTATTTAAATTATTATTTGTTTAAATGACAATTCATGCCTTAGTAAAGAGCATTTATTCTGATCGCGAGAGGTGCAGAGAGCAGATAACATTCAGGAAATTTTATTGCTTCTTTTAATTGTTTAGACTTTGAGCATGGTTGATGTGAAGACAATTTTTCAAAGGAATTGAGGCAAAATGTCTTTCATTAAACTTCTGTTGCTGGTTATTGTTGGGAATTCGAGATTTGAAGTAATAAATCAGAATACAGTGAAACACTGATAACTTGTCTCCTTCTTAAACAGGCTATCAAATTAATGCAATTAATGGTTTCAGTTCCATCATTGGCCACATCTTGTCTTGCTCAAGAATACAGTTAACATATTTCATGGATCATTATAAAGAGTCTCAAAGGTGATAGTGGAATCATGTTTTACTGTAAATATGTGGTGGGGTGTGTCCCCTCTGGTTTCCACTAGTCCCCAAAGCCACTTACCCTCCGTTGTTGTAATGAGCCAGCAGAAACTATAAAACATACAGCAGAGTTTTTCACTTTAGCAGTAGACCATCTCTTTAGTTGTTTTTTTTTTTAATAAATTGATATAATCAGGCAGTGGTTGAAGTCAGTCTCTGGGAACCATTTCATGTTTCATTTTTCTAAAACCAACCTTATGTCTTTCAGGACATGTCCATGTCTATTCTTTTGTCATCAAAGAGTGCATCCACTTACTGTGCCCATCCACTTACTGTGCCCAGTTAGTATTGATTTTAGGCAGTGAGGAAAGGGTCTTCTCTTGCCCTACTCACCTGTGTTTTACTTGTTATATAACAACACTGCTGTTTTGAGATGGCATCTATATTTAATATTTGCTTCTGTGCATTCCCCAGATATTATAGAACTAGACTCCAAACGAGCCACCCAGGACAAGCTGCAGTGTATAGTCAGTTGCAGCAAACACATATTTGAGGTCTTGCGGCAGTCCAAGCAGGGCCCCGCTAGTGCTGACGAATTTCTTCCAGCCCTCATTTACATTGTACTCAAGGCCAACCCTCCTCTGCTACAGTCCAACATACAGTATATCACTCGGTTTGCTAACCCTACACGACTGATGAGTGGAGAGGAAGGCTATTATTTTACCAATCTGGTAAGTGGTTATAAAAGTCTTTTTGTTGTGTCTGCCATTTGCTTCTTGGATCTTTGTGCAGTATATTATTTGATGAACTTTGGAGGTTATATGTGCATCTATTAATATTAATATTAAAAAAATGACGTTTTCAAGCCTTCTATTCAGGGTAATGCCCACTCTCATGACATCACATTATTTTTACCTCAGCTGGCCAGATCACTGAAGGATTTTATTAATTGTCTTGGGAGCATACAGTGTCACTGCCATTTACAAATGATGATCTGAAGTCTTTCACTGCCTGAAATCTGATACCTTTACAGATAGGTGGACTGGGGCAAATGAGAAGAAAAATGCTTTCTCAAGGCATTTACAACCGTACAAAATTCTGTAAATAAATAGTTTTCCTGAAAGTATTTGATGAACTGTCAAAGGTTGCTAGGGTATGATAGAGCACTTTAGAATTGGAAGGAGATATTGACTTTAAAACTTTCAATACACAAGTGGGGATATTGTACAACATTAGGGCTTGTGGAATTCCTATAACAGGAACCAGGGCGGGGGGTTGTCCCGATTGAGTTCTGAACTAGTTTATCTTTGTTTTCAATACTGATTACAATACCGAAGAAAATGGCCTATCAGTAATCAACATATTTTCTTCTCTGATGGTGCGTTGGTTGGCCAGTTTTTTTGGTGGTATTTAAAGTCCACAGAGCAGTTGCTGGGTGTGGAGACCTCCAAACAATCAAAATAATTTCCCTAGATGAAGAAGATTAAGAATGAGGTTTTGTGTGCCTGTTTAAAACTGGGAATTACAGCTTTTGATGTAAAAGGGCAGATAGTTCAGTATTACGATTTATGGCAGTTTTGCCCCGCTTTCAATGCAGAACTTTTGAGGGCTTCAGAAGAGGTTGATATTTTTGAGTTCTTTGAAAGAGAAGACCGTAGTTTGCAAAATGTCTCGTTTTCTATGTAAACAAAAAAAGATTACCATAGTTGTCTCCTCCGCCCTTAAACTTTTTTCCAGTAGTGTCCCTTGCATAATCATGGTAGAGTTGTCACCCTTAGCTAAGTTCTCAATTTGCTAGTAATGCCTCAAAATTTCTGTATTTTAAGTTTGAAATCCGTGACAGCTGCACAGTAACCTTATGGTTGTAAAGTGACATGCATATACAAAATTGCCAAGGTATACAGAGACTGTTTTTTTTATTAGCAAGGCACGAAAGAGAGCCTTCTAAATAAACAGCAACCATATGAGATCATTGGTGATTTTGGTTCTAAAGATTTGGTCCCCTTGTCTCAGTATGCCTTAAACTAATGAGTAAGGAAAATAACGAGCCTGGGTGACTACAGGCTCCCAGACAAATTGTTCTGGAAGAATTTCTACAGGGGCACAGGTCGCCCTCATGGTGACCCACCTACTTTGTGGGATGCCTGAGTTGAGTGATCTGCCCTTAACAATCAATCAATGGCAATGAGTGGGTAAGGAAAGAAAAACTGTTATTAGATCATCCAAACCTCATAGGGGCAAAAATAACATTGAGTCCCCCCCAGTGCTATGACTCATTCAGCCAGAATGCTATCAGTGCTTGCCAGTGTGGTGCTTTTTGCAGTGTAATGGAAAGTAAAAGCTCATCATCAGCACCAATACCATGAGAAATCGACAAGAATAAACTTCGCCTTCCTTGTCTAGACAGTCAGTGGTGCTGCCATTTTTATACTAACCAGATTACCCACTCTCTCTTTCTCTATTTTTCCTCACTCTGTCTTTCCACTCATCAAAGAGCATACATAAAATCACATGATCCAGATTCCACTGTCATATTTACCTCCAGACAAATCCAGAGAGTTCTTTTTTAACGCCAACAATCACTGATAGCTTAAATTTGTTTATTGAATTATTGTGGTTGTTGAGGAAACACATGGTCAACATTTCTTAACAGGAAGGCTGTCCTGGATAACTCCTCTTCATTTCAAATCCACGTTTACACAGATGTAGTGCAGCACTCCTCGGGTCCAGCCTTCCACTGGCTGGGTGGCCATTGTTACGAATAATGACCATTGCACATATTGTCTGCTGGTCAAGTGACACCGGGGTGCAATTCTACTGCCATACTTGGAGCTTGGCAAAAAGATGCATATATAATCCATTGCCACTTTTAAGTGAAGCAAGCAGATGGTGGAATAAATTCTATCACAGCATCAGGAGGGTTAATGTGACCATATTCATTTCATCATTTCTAACCTAAATATCATTGCTAGGTTGTGCCTCTGTTAAGCCTTGGCATCATAAGTAAGGAGGGCTTCAGTTTCCGTGTAATAACCTGCAATGTTTTTGTGTGAATCATGGATAGAAAGGAAAATCAGTGGTTAGATATTTATCTGCCCAGTGTCATAAAAAATGTGATTCCCTATACAAACTACAGTATAGCACATGTTTATGAATGATATAGGAGAATTTTTATTCTAGCACTTCACATTAGTACTTTGTTCAGCTTGTGTAACCATGCTTCAAATAGACAGTGTTAAGAGTTGCTAGAAAAAGTTGGGCAGAATAAATCTGTTTGTCACAGTCAGTGACCGTAAGACTGATATTCTTTGTGACTGAATGTAAGTGGGTTTTTCTGTCTCTATCCACAGTGTTGTGCTGTGTCATTCATTGAGTCCATCAACGCAGAGTCTCTCAACATCAGCAACACAGATTTTGAGCGCTACATGTCAGGTGAAGCTGTTCCCCCAGGATCAGGAAATGAATACCTCTGTGCTGGCTTGCGGATCATGTATGAAAACTTGCGAGTGTTGGGGGAACTGCGGCAACGGCAGGAGAAAGTTATGGCTGAAGCTCTCCAGCTTCAGGCAGACATGAACGAATTCAAGGAAAATTTCATCCAGCAGGTGAACAAAGTGAAGGAGAGAACACCTCTGACCATAAGACCCAGAAAGGTTAAGGTGGACCTTGATGCTGAATTTTCTGGGAGCAACAGTAATCTCCCTTCTCCCTTGGTCCCCTTCAGGGTTCATGCGGATGGAAATGTTGATCAGTCACAATCAGCAAGTTCCGAAGCAGCTGAAGAAAGCGGAGGAGAAAAGGCGGCTGGAGAAGGAGGAGGCGAGATGATGGTGGAAGAGTCTAATATTGTCACTGCCACAGAGGACAAGGAAGCAAAGCCTGATGCTGTGGAATGCCCAAATGACAGCGCAGTGGACATTAGGAATGAAATTGATGACATGTTGTTGGGGGAAGGCAGCATTAATATTGATGACAGTGTGGAGATGAGTGTGGACTGCACTAATGATGAACAGCAAGATGGTGAAGGCATCAGAGAAACTACGGCTGAAAGCTGTGATAGTAGTGCAGCAGTAGCAGGAGCTGCTGTTGATGTTCCTGCACGGGATGATGAAGAATTAACAGGGGAGTCTGAAACCCCTGTGGAAATGGACCAAGGATGTGAAGAGGGAACCACTATGTCTTCCAGTGAAATTGGCACAAGTGAGCAAACAAGTTAAGCTTTGCTTATCATCCAGTGTTCAGATTTTGCTTCTTCTGCAAGCCCTCATAGTCCATCAGTGTTCTGTTACAAGAGCCTGAAAACTGGCAGGTTTGGACACTGATATTGTCCTTTGAGGGTTCAGATATAAATGTCTTTCTTTTTCATTATCTTTTCCTTTTGTGCTCCCTTCAGTCACATCATAGTTTTTTATAGTAATTTTCCCTTTAAAGCTGGAAT
This sequence comes from Ellobium chinense, assembly GCA_033807755.1. Classification (NCBI taxonomy): domain Eukaryota; kingdom Metazoa; phylum Mollusca; class Gastropoda; order Ellobiida; family Ellobiidae; genus Ellobium; species Ellobium chinense. Next base: position 316,894 of record JAWQUT010000408.1, on the reverse strand, counting down.
ATGTCCTTTCTATAAGCATTACATAAAAAGCATATCACACTTCTTTTCTCATATTCATGATATCACATCATAAATGTTTTTGCTATGTATCAGGATTAAGCACCCCTTTTTCTGTTTTGTTTATTTTGTTAAAATCATCTTCAGCAGTCAGTAGGCATCCATTTTCTATTGCTCCTGCTGAGTTGTTGATGACTATAAATTGCAGTGTGTTCATAATAATTTTACCTTTCGGACTTGTGTTTCCGGAATGCTCGAGATATTTTGAGCATAGAGATGACCTGACAGATCTATTGTACTATGATAAGTGCCCCCTTCATAGTTTCACATCAGTATAAGGTGATGGAATATAAATACACCCTCTTATGTCCCTCTCCCCCTCCCTCCATACACCCCCTAATGCCCCCTCTCTCTCTACNTTTTTTTAAATCTCTCTTTGACATTTGCTGAAATTCATTTCTCTTACATTCTTCTAGTTCTATTCCTTAAAACATTGTGTGGATGTTCATCTTATATTTAACATTTATTGTTGGCTGAAGATGGGTTTATTTTGTTAGAAGTTGCAAGCTGTTGTTATCATATGACAATGAAAAGATCATCTGGCTGAAAATCTGTTTATGTTCTTATACAAGTAATTCTGTTTTTCAAATCATTTAGAAGTGTTCATGTTACAACTCACATTTAGTAGCAGATTATAGGGGGTTTGCTTTGTGGTGAATAGACCTTTTGGAGGTTGCAGATACATGGTCTTAATATGATAGTGAAAAGATATTCTTTTTTGCAAGAACAACGTGAGCAAATGAAATTAATGAAAATGTGTGTACAAGCTGCAAATCTCTTAAACATACATTACTGTTCACAACCTTTCAATACAGGGAGGTATGTATGTTATTTGCGCTGATCTGCTTGAAGGATTAATAGATATTGATATGGCATGGGTGAGAGTTTTCAAGTATAGATCAGAGACTGAAATTCTCTTTTAGATTGTGGCATGTTTCACGCAAGACAGATTCATAGCACTCAGATGTTTTAGTGAACAGAATAATATCAACAAAATTTTGCCAAAATAATTTATTTTATGTATCAAATGCATTTTCACAACCATCAGTGTTATTGAAAAAGACCTTTTATGACCATTTATGATAAGTCTTTTCATTAAAGTAGCAGCGCTATGAAATTTGGAAAGAGGTAGATAAGTATTGAATATGTGGGATGGGGAAAGCAGGGACTGTGAAGCAGATTTTGGTGACCTCCAATGTCAAATACTGTGCAATAACTGAAAAGGGATGTTATAATGCTATTTATTCTCTTGCTGACAGAACATGAGTTAAGCTGTAATCCAGTAATAGTGTTGTAAATGTACCAGTTTAGTCAAAGGTGTTCACGAGTCGGCTTCCAGTATTATTAAAAGCTTTGGAAGGCTGAGTGCTGGACATATTTTTCAGATGTTACCTTAGTGTGATAGCAAGTTCTATGAAAGTTGTTGAAAGATTTTACAAAAGTTCAGAAAAGGTTTGGGGTGATCCAAATATTCATTCACTATAACTGTTGTGCCAAATAGTGTGGGATTTGGGGTGAGGTAGGGGGCATTTCTAATATTAGCACTAGAAATAAATCATTGGATAAATGAATTATCTTAGCTTTGAGGATTTGCTGCAGTATTTCGCCACAGTTTAAAATTTGTTCAGTTCCCATGGACTCACTGAGATCGCAAATGGTGGTCAAGAGAGAAGAAAAGAGTTATTTATTATTGGTGTTTGTTTGCACTATTACACATCAGCAATTCCTTAAATTTTACATCCACCCAGTGTGACTGCGAGACATTTGTTTTTTTCTAGCATCCCCTCCCATTTCTTTTTTTCTCTTTAAATTCCATTCACTTTGATTTGGAATTTGACTTTGATGTCATGTATTCCTTTGTAATGCATGGGACTTTCAAAAGTATTAAAGTTAAAGATTGGTTTTGACATGGTATATTTAAATAGTCATATGTCTACAATGTGTGGGAGAGACTACCCTTGCGGAGGCAAGCTACTTAGTGATGGTGGTGGCGGACCACAATGGTCACATGAAGCAACTCATTCTGGTTGATGTATATATATGCCCTAATTAAGTCATTATACAGCTTCATATGTTAATATGGGTGAAGAGTGTTCTGAGTTGTGAGGTTTGACCAGATCTTTAAAGATAACCCTTTTTTGTTGTTTTTTTTGTTGGCTTTGACCCAAGTTCATTTCTCACGCATCAAGTTGGGTGCTCACACAGATGAAGTTCATCTTACAGAAAATGGGCTACAAATAGTTACACTGGTTTATTATCCCATGTCATGTAATTATGAGAGGACATATCATCCTTAATGACAGTGGCATATTAAATAATATAAGAAGTAAATTACCTCATCTGATATGTATTCAGTTTGTAGTCATTGTTTAGGATAGGAAACAACCTAAGGGCCAAATTAGTGGAGATTTGTCTTATTATATTCAGTGCTTAATTAGTCCTAAACAAACATACAGCCTTTCAGAACTAAATAATAATAATAATAATGCGGTTTATAAGTCTCATATCCAGGCTAATGCCCGCTCATGCGACTTCACACCATTATATATAATAAAATAAATAAAGTCACTTTACAAATGGCATTACCAAATTTTTTTTTATTTAAAGATTTCAGATGTACCGAAGTTAACTAAAGTGATACAGTCTTGAAAGGATGCCCCTAAATTGTTTGTATTGTCTGTCACATTATTTTACATGAAAACCACTATTGTAAGCTCCAGCTAAATTTAATGAAATATTGAAAGCTATTTCGGGCAAGTAAATCTTCTTAATTCACCTTTGTAATTCATTTTGTTGTTGCTGATGTATAATGTTGTATTCCACATATTTCAAGTTTGGAGAAATTGGGATTGTGGAAAATAATTTCAGTAGCATAAAGTGGCCTAATTCCTCATAAAATAGACACTTTATTAGATTTTAGAGCATGTAACTGAATTCTAATACTGTCATGCAACCGATCAAAAATTCTGAACAAACTGATACTAAAAATTTGCATATAACCTAATTTATGGAATAGAACCTCATATGTCAACCCAGGCAATTTGTGCACTGCTATTCATATTTGTGCTGTGCTGTATCTTTAGGATAGGTAGTGTTGCTTTTGTTAACCTTTGTGTACATGCACTGAAATTTTACATCCTTGAAAACTGTAATGAATACAGGTTTGGACAAACAGAAATGTTGATGGTTCTGTCAGGCAAATGAAAAAAAACATTGTTGTATGAAAATCAAGCTCTCAACCAGAGTCTGAAAGGCATTCCAGTATAAATGGGCTATATCTACACGTTGCTTTCTTCATTAGCTTAATATTTATTATTTGACAGCTGGTATAGTTTAGTGGTCAATATGAAATTCAGATATTATATATTTAGTCATCACTTCCCTTATGTACTGTAGATATGTCAGTCATTTGACAGCCATGGTAGACTAGAACCAGGCAATTAATGTAGAGCATGCTTATGCAGTAATTCGTGAGCATAAAGATGGACGATTTACATTATTCGCATTTCACTCATTCCTGTTGCATAACAATATTATTTATAAATGTTGGCACCCTTGTTACAGTAGGGTTGTAGAAATGTTTTTTTTTTCTTAATGGAGATGTTCAGTTTTCATGTATGGTAATTTGTTAAATAAACTCCAGATACTAAAACTCCCTAGATTTTGAGAATGATATATGAGTGCAATGTGTTGTGTACAACTCATGGACTTTGTTATTAAAAGTTATTACTAATGCACACAGCACAACTTCAGTTGGTGCACAAGTTAGTTTGAGCTGCATTTGATAAACATGGCGGCGTGTGTACAAACTCTTATCATGATCATCTGGAACCAAGACCTCATGAACTTGAATTACAAGTAAGTTAGAATTTGTAAGGAAAATTTGATACAGAAATTCAGGGACTGGTAAAAGGAAAACAGAATTTTCAAAATAAAGAAATTTGAGTTCATGTGGTCCTGCTGAGTAATGCCTGAAATCAGCCAAGGATGGCACTTGGTGAAAAAAACTTTAAAGGGCAGTTCCAGCAGAATGCCACACCAGGTACAGTAATTTTTGAAAAGCTCTGACTTGACAGCAACCATCTTTGTTTATATTCGAAGAATAAATTAATCCTTGTTAGAAACAGCTAGTATGAGTTGCTGTGAAGTCAAAGCTTTTCAGAAATTTACATAACTGACAAGGCATTCTGCTGGAATTGTCCTAAATTCTGTCAGCCAGGAGCATACATTCTTTCCTGTCACATTTAAACTAAGATACTGCATACACCGTCCACATCAGCAGCTGCATTGTGTCAACAAATCAGGGCAACTTAAGTGACAAAACACTGGCAATAAAGGTTCGGAGTTTTATTTATAGATGTGCATCATAAAAGGTAATAAAAGACCAATATAGAATCTGATTTCAGTGACTTGCGCAGTCCACAATCAGTTGGGAAGAAAACAGAACTGAGAAAACAGAAACAGACTGGTTAGTCTCTCCCTCAATCACTCAAGTTGGAAATATTACAGCACTCCCTCGTTGAATTATTAATGTCACAATTGGCCTTTTGCAAGGATCTAATTTTCACATGCACTGCATGATGGTTTTCTCATGTTGGTAAGAGGACATAATTCTAGAGTAATGCATAGTGACATTAAAGAACTACCAATAAACTATGGCTGCAATTCTTCTCTTTTGTTTTGATAGAGATAACAGAACATACCATAATCAATAATAATAGAAACAGACCATAATCAACAATGTCCAAATAACGAGGTGCTGTAACTAGAAAAAAAGAGCATTTGTGTTTCCCTTGAGAGTTGCTGCCTCCTCTACAATCTTTTTTAAACTAGTAATATGCACTTTGAACATTTTTGAATAGAGTCCTTTAGGAAGTATTGGTCATGAGTGAAGCTCCAACTCTTGAAATATATGAAAATTAGATCCCTGCGAAAATGATATTTCTGTTTCTATGACTGTTGGACAATTTAATTTATAATTAACATTTATGTTTAACCCCTTGACTGCTCTATTGACGTATGCTGTACGTCATGAAATCTTTGGCGGTCCAGTGCGCTGTTGACATACGCCATATGTCATGCTAAATCACTGTTTTGTTTCCCTATATGCGGACACAATCACACTTTTGAACAATAAGATTTATTTCCTCTGAATGCCAGTTGTTTCTGTTTTTAGGGAATGATTACATGAGGGGGAAATGCTTGTAGCAGCAAAGGGGTAACATTCATGATTTATGGAAATTTTGTATGTGTAAATGTAGATCAGCTGATGCAGGGTATAAACAGTTCTGCCTGAGCCATGTCCACATGTGTAAAAAACATTCACAAACTTTCCAATCTAGATCTGAAATCTAGATCTCAATCTGACTAGGCAGATGTACATGTAATCTGAAGGAATGCCACACCAAAAAAAATTTACCTGCTGACAAATATGAGTTAAACCTGATATATGAAGGGAGAAATTCACTGAGAGAGATCTTGCACTGTGAAGAAACTTTATGGACTTGTCCCTCCCACACTCTGTCAGGAGACAATGAGGAGTGAGGGAAAACTTCACCAGTTGAAAGAAAAAACAGTGCTTTGATGGTCACTCAAAATTTTTGTCACCCATCCTCAACATTCACTCTGACACTCCAAGCACAGCATTATTATCTTCATTTCAAATTCACATCACACCAACATGCATGCATAATAGTTAAATATATTTCACATGTACAAATATACTGATTTTACAGTAATAACTCAACTAACAGGATCATATATCCTCAGCATCTTATTATATGCCAAGTGTGCACTGGATTTCACAGACTCTTAACAGCCATTTGCCAATAGTGTAAAATGACTTCTTCTTTCGCCATTCTAACATCAGCCACATTTACAACTTCAGTACAGAACTTTGAAGAAAATTACAAAGAGATTTTTGAAAATGAAGTTTCAACGCAACATAAAAAAAAATAATCAACTAAATATGAAGTAATAAAAGAATTATTCCAATATAGTTGCTTACTTCTCATCACATTCATATTCAAGAACATCTTTCCCAAATTACCTACGTTCACCTACAATGAAAAATGCAGCTGTAGTATATTCAGAGCTCCCTTTCTCAACTGATTCATTCAAAATCAGATTAAGTTTGAAATCTGAACTCCCTCAAGAATTAAGAAAGTGTATTTGTTAAGGGCAACGATCTATCCATTACATATTCCCATTCATTTCAAATGCAAATGTGGGCTTCGTTTAGGAAAAGTACTCTTCAAGTGAAGAGCTGCTGAGAGGATTCTGTATATAAAAATGGACACGGCTGATAATAGCAACTAGACTATATAAAACCTGGCCCTTACAGACAGTGCCTAGTACAGACACACTTAAAGCTGGGAAACATGGTACATCTGAAGTATTGCTAATGATTAATACAAATAATACCTATAAAAACAAACAACTGTATCAGTCCTAACTATACCATGTAAACAGACATATCACAATAAGATACTTATTAAAACATCAGAAAGACCCTAGGTCATTTCAGCCTCACAGTTAATAATAATTTTCATTCATGATGGAGCTAAAGGTCTTCATACCTCAAAGTTTGCCCTGTTTCCTGCTACAGTTCCCATCAAAGATATCAACTGACAAAAAAGTCAGTGTACTGATCATAACATAACAGGTTTACTATTCTGAACTGACTGTGATAAATAGCAGTGTCATAACAGTTAAGTCACTATAACAAAAAATAAAAAAAATAAGAGATTTCATTTACTGCATTCTTGCTTGGTGACCATCATAACGAATAGGTGGAAAATGGTTGAGCCTGGTTGGTTCCTGGTAATGAGGTGGGTTGTACAGGCCCCACTTAGGGGTTGGCACTTCCTGGGGAAAGGGAACTGGATAACTCCAGTCGCCACGGTAACCTTTGTTGTGGGGCATAGGTCGCTGAACATCCTTCATCTTGACTTCATTGTTATAAGGGACAAAGTCATCATGCATCCGGCTGGTTGGTTTTGATGGTCGTTCCCAGTGCCAGTTGACATTCTTGTAGTCAGCTGATTAGATAATGGAAATTATGTCTCATTATTACTTAAAATTTTATCCTAAAGGCAGTAATGTATGAAAAGTTATTTAGCATTATATGAAGGTCATTCCACCCATCCTTCATCCCAAATTCTAAAGCCTTTTGCTGGCAAAATCAGGCAACAGCACATCAGAAATCTCATCATGTTGCTAACCATAAATATGAAACAATATATGATTATATTATTATGAATATTATTATATATTATTATTGGTTCATTGTTCATTGTTCAGGGTTGCAACATCACTGCACTCCGGGCAACCCCATAGGTGCTCCGTTCCCCGATCCAGGATCCAGCGAAGAGTCCATCTACTGATAGTTCCCACAGTTATTTGATTGCGGGTCTTTTATTCCCTTCCAGACAGTTTGCATTGTCTGCCTTCCCCTTTCTTTATTCCCATCGCCATCATCCTTTGCAGGTGGTGGTAATCTTCCCATTCCCTCTCATCATCCCCCGTCAACTTCCTCATCAGATCTTTCAAAATGTCCTCTTTGTATTATTATTGTTTCACAGGTACTAGTCACAAATAACATTAATGACAAAAGAAATACAAAGCTGAAGACTGGCTTTTAAAGAAATTTGCTGTCTCCCTGTCCTGTCTTTGTATTACCTGTATAGCCAACAGCGTAAACATTAACACTTGGGTAAACAAGATGATGTTTCTGCAATCCCTGTCCCCATCCCCAACAAAAAAATGCTAAAACTGACCTCTTCTGTTCTGGTTAGTCACTCTGTTGTACCAGTCAGGGTGACGAGATGTGGATCGCCAAGCATACCAGTCTGGGTGCTCAGCACTCCATTTTCTCCAACCAGCCTGTTTCAGACAAAAATCAGATAATATGAGGAAAGCATGTGAGCAGTTCCTATCCATTCAGCTTTATAATAGCTGAGCTCTGAAATATCGAAAGAATGCTTTAAAATGACCTCTTGGAAACAACCCATATCAGTTTTACAAAAATTACCAAAATGCACTACTCTTGCCTGAACAGATGGCTGCATTGCAAAACAAACAAAAAAAAAATGTGATAATAATTTAATGTTCACTCAACTAAATAAAAAAGTAAGTGAAAAATGAATAAGATAGTCCATGATCATATTGGATATAACAATTTCTCTTGATTTTAACATTCTCTTGTACTTGGTTGTATCTTGCAACTTAGCATCAGTGTGACACTTTAATTCAAACAATGCTGTTTAATCTGATGGGATGGGCACAGTTTAACATTATTAGTGCAGAGAGACAGACTACCAAATATAATGTATATATATGATAGACTCAAAAAAAAATCAGATAGACTGAGAGTGAAGAAATCAATCTTGTATGGCAATGTATGCCATTAAATTATTGACCCAATATATAAAACTTTTAGACAGAAATAACAAGTAGAGGTAACAGAAGAACAACAAGACATCAGACAAAACAATGGTGAATACACAAAATAATATTCTCAAACATGTTTAATATAAAATTCACAAGACCCACTATGTCTTTTCATAGTAACCATGATCCAAATTATTGGTGATAAATAAGGGTTGCCTGGCTTTGTCCGGGTATAAACACGGTAACCAAATTTGTGTGTTGTGAAAGATCACCTTCAACTGATTAATAATGAATAACAAGCCGCTATTTGACCTCGAGCTGAACAGGTCAAAGATGCACGTTGCTTGTGCTGGAGCTGACTTACTGCAAGTAAAGTGAGACATAATCTAATCCCAAAATGTAGAGATTTACAAATTCTTCCCAATAAGCTTGCTTTTCAGATTAGGGCCAAATCATACTTCAAAATAAACATAAAATATATCAGAAAGAGTCAGGACTTGAACATAGTTTGTAATACTGCTTAATAAATGTGTTTGAGTGAGTGCAATGAGCCTACTCACTCTGGCTACATCAGGATGGCTGCAGTGATATGTTTTCCATTCATGAAGTTTGGGCTGCCTGTGAGGAAACAAATAAAAGAAATGAAAAACTGTTGCATTATCCAAAATAACATGATGCTCAGTCACCCAATAATAGCTGTGGCCAAGATTTGCCACGAAAATATTCATACAAAAAATAAAAAAACACATTCTTCACATTCTTCCAGAATCAGTGTACTCAGCAGTATATTCTCAATGTAAAATCTTTAGGCCTAAAACATCTTAACTGGCTTAATGAGCACATAAATGTGAGGCCACACAAACTCAGCTTAGCATCTCCTATCAAAAGGATATAAAAATGGCTGCAGTGGAAAGATTTCCACAAGCAATTCATTTAAGTAACAAGAGAAATTATTTTGATAGGGTGGGTTAAAGAAAAAAAACTTAGTAAAGTCTAGCCTCTCCTAACACTGGCCCTGTATATTTGAATGACTTATGTGCTAGTTTCCAGTAAACTGTATTATAATGAAAAGGAGGGAGGAATTCCATATGTGTGCCAGAAAGATTTCCGCATGCAACACACCAAACCAACAACATACCCTAATCCTAACCATAACCCTAACCCAGTGTCAGGGTTAGGGTTAGGGTTAGGGTTAGAGTAGGGTTAGGATTAGGGTTAGGGTATGTTGTTGGTTCGATGTGTTCTATGCGGAAATCTTTCTGGCACACATATGGAATTCCTCCCGAAAAGGAAACTACCCAATTAAGGTCCATCCGATTTGTGAATCTGTCTCCCAAATTTATAAATGACTAGATCTAGACTAGACTAGACTATGCTGTCGCTGTATTCATACTCTATAGCCTACTGTCAAGGTAGACTAGCGCAGATCCCGTTATTTAGCTCATAAAAAATATTAATACACACTTGATCTACTAACCATTCTTTCGGAAGTTTGGCTGGCGTGGACAGGAATCCAGTAGCAGCAATATTTACGGAACTCATGTTATTTTGCTGGGGGAGAATTGGTCCCAACCAGCGGGTGATGGCACAGAGAGTGCAGGAAGTATCACGATCAGAAAAAGATGATATCACTTGGAACTTTGAAAACGATATATTTCATTCAAATCTCGGACAGTCGTAAGATTGTAACTTTATTTGAGAAAACTCAAAGATAATTTATCGTATTTATGGCAGGGAATCAAACTCAACTAATGCTAGACTATGAATTTATCCAAGAAGTTTTGTTTTAACATATATAAGCGACTGTAAACGTAACTATAGTAGCGCGTCGCTGGTTACATCGCTTACAAATCATAAAACAATCTTGAGGTAGTTAGAAATCAACTTTCAGAAAAACATAAACGTAATATTTTGCATTAATAAGCTGATATATTTTCATTAAAAATATAAATCAAACTTTGCAAGAATTAGGATTCAAGAAGTGTATACTATTTACGATCATATGCGGTTTCTGTCTGAATGGTGGTCCTTTCCTTGAAGGAGGCCTACTTGAGGAAATCCATCATCTGTAAGACCCCCTTCGTTGGAAAGTCAGTGGCTGCTGTCATCGGCCAAAATCACAATAGTTATGGCTGATACACTCTTCTTCAAGCGGTCGCAGACCATGTATCCTTACTGGGTGAACATGCCACCTACTGTGCCCAGATACCCAGCCTCACAAGACATGTTCAGGTGACTGAATTTTAATCTTTATATATGCCATTGCTATGCAATTTTGAGATGCAAATGACGGGAGGGAGGGACTGGGGAAGGTGATAATATGAACCATGTTACTTTGAAGTAACCCAATATCTTAGCAAGAAATTGATAAACTGATAGCAGAATCACGCAAATAATTTCATGTAGTCAGGATACATAGAGTTGTGATGTGGAGCAGATAGACTAGTATGTTTCAGTCCACACTTGGATTTCGTAAAAGAAGATTGCATATGCATACAGCATGCTACCTGTTCTGGCTATCAGTGTGCATAAATTTGTGGGTATCTCAGCTTCTCAAAATTAGCTGGATTTCTTGGGTTTCACTCTGCCCCTAACCATCAGCATGGCCCTTCGACATGTCCCATAATACTACCCTTAAATCAACTCTAATTCTTAACCTAAAACATACTTAGACTGCCAGACACTGGCACTATCTAGATCTGACTGTTTTGACTTCCTTCATGGGCAGTATCACAGGACATCCCTGCATAGAGCTTGTTTTAGGGCTAGAGAAGGATTAGAAAAGACAGCACTCACAAGCCAAGTTTGCTTTCCATCCTTTAACCCTATTCCTAACTCAGCATGTAATCCCACACTAGGCACTAGTGTTGTGTCTCAGTATTTGCCTGCAAAATTTGTAAGAATTTCTACTTGAATTCAAGAAGGTGCTATGTTCAACAAATGCAAATCTTTAGTATCATTTGTAACACTCTCATATATGGTAAAGCTATTTTTCACCCATTAATGTACGTAGACCATTAATGATTTAATTTGTGAGGTTGCACAATGAATTAATTCCATAGCTGAATTTGCCATGACAAACAGTCAAATCCCCACACTAGTCAAAGAAAACCTTATTTTGTACTGGCAGTGTTAATTTTGAACTCTAGAGCATATAATGTACAATTCAACATTTATTGACTACTTCTCTGTTTTGCCACATCCAAATGCTGCCATATGTGAAATATGAAATTTTATTTAAAAAGAAAGTGAAAATGGGACTTTAATTGATCCCTCAGGGAAGTTGCTTTACAATGCCAAATTAAGGCCCATTAAGGCCCTAATTGAGACACAAGTCATTAAGAATGGTTCCTACAGATATTCTTTTCCATTCATTTTTCAGGCGTGAAGAACCTGACAAGTATACGAGGAGGACTGAAAGGGCAGGTTATCAGGTACTTACCATGTTCAGTGTTATTGAACTTGTATTATATGTATATAACTTACTCCTTTTTGCCTTTACTGACCTAAATGAGATGTGTGTAATTACTACTTTTCATTATGCTGGCATATTCTCCTTCAATACAGATAAAATCAAAGCAGAACAGATTCTCTGATGGCCCTCTCTCGTGTCAAAATTTATTTTTATGTTTTATATTTTGTTTGTTATAGATCATTCTTTGTCACACAAAATTAATTTGTTGACATCTGTTTATTTTACTTTTAAAGGACATAAGGAGATCAATTAAAATCATTGTTCCTCCGTATTTTTTTAATGTATGTTGGAAAATATACCAAAAATGTTGATTATTTTGATAAACCATAATTGTCAACTACCTCCAGTCTCCTCTCAGCACATTTTTCATCTTGTCTGGGTCATGAAGGTCAAGCCTTTTCACTGCCTTTGTGTTAGTTTGAATACTAAAGGACAGGGTCTTCCAAATCTGTTATTAAATGAATTGATAAGTTTTCTGACATTAATTGTCCACTAGCAGATGCAAAGCAATAAATGAGATCATTGCTTTATGAAACATGCCTGCATGTGTGGAATACCTGGAAATTTCATCCTTATATTTCCTGCCAGAATTGGACAGACAAATGGTATGACTGGGAACACCCCATTCGCAGGCAAGAAGAGCTACCTCAAGTGGCTGATCGGCATGAACCTCTGTCTAGGCCATGGCAGTATGGAGTGCGGATGGGCATTATAGGTGAACCCAAATGGACCAAAGAAGGAAAGGACTGGCCTGTTGATAACAAAAAATATCTCAGGTAAGCTCTCATACGTGGTTCTTAAACATACAGACTTTGCTAATCATAGCCAAGACAAGGAATGGGACGTGGTTGGATGAGCTGGTCCCCCCCAAGCCACAATCTCAAAAGGGGATGCAATTTCAAGGGTGAAAAGAGAAAAAAAGAGAATGAAAAGATGAAAGAGGGGGTGCTGAATTTTACTTTGCCCTCAGGCAAATGAACTCCTTGTCTTCAGACAGCTGCCAGTTAAACTCTGCCAAAATTCCCTAATGCCATCTCAGCAGGCCAAATACTGAGAAATGGCATTCTTATGAAACAGTTTTTAAGTGCACATAAACTAATTTGAATCTATGTATGGGACTTTGTCATGGCTTATGTATGGACATACAGTCAATACCAGTAATTTATTGTTTCCATTGCAAAGCACTCCAAAGTGTTCAATAGAGATTTGACAGTTCATAATTTATAAATGGGAGCCACAAACTATTGCAGCATTTCTGTCATTAATTCATTATGAAGTGGCACTATCAGAGCAGCATTTCACTTCCTGGTGACAAAAAAAAAATGCATGATGCTCATAATATTATTTGAGAAATGAAGAAATAGTTCAAATACCACACAACCTTCATCTTTTCATGTTTACCGTTTGCCTCATTTGCTTTCATTATCATTCCTTTCTCTCTCTCTCTGTACAGATCAGGTGTACCAAACACAGAAAACCACAGGGCCAGAGCTATCAGGGAGTTGAGTTTCCGAGATGAAAAGTTGTATCCTTGGTCCAACTACATGACCTCCACATATCGCAGACCCGTGTATTCCGTATTTGGCCCCATGCAAAAAGAGCCAGTCTTTGGCTTGACTAGGCAGCGGAACAGGCATGGTCACATGCCCTTTGAGGACTATTATTGATCACATATTTATGTAATAATAATTTAGGACTCTGCTATTAGAAACACTGCTTACAGGTTTGTAAATTATTACCAGCAATCAAAATTTTTTTCCTATAATGGAGGACAACAAAGTAGGAATATCAAATGCTCCTTATGAAGTGTAATCCATTAATACACAAGATCTGGTAGCAAAAATGCTGTTGGACAAACATTTTATGTAATATTTGTCATCTAGGTCAAATAAGCTTCCACTGTGGAAACATATGGACTTTGTGCAGTATCTTTAAAACCCTACAAAAATGTATTAACACACTGATTAGCCAAACAGCTGGAGATTATCTTGAAATGTCCAAGGACATGCCAGCTATATGATGTGGAGTTGTTGCCATGTGTTTCTCAAAAGTATCTGCATCTGTGATATTTGTTTCAAATTTGTATATATAATTTCTGGAGAGGATGCAGCTATGTGTGAAAGGACATTCCTTGAGAGGTCCAGGTGGGTGTGAAAATATTAAATACACATATATATATTCATAGTTCAGTAATTTACAAGGAGTCATTATAGTATGAAAAAGATGTCTGCTGTATTTTGTTTCAAAAATTAATTATGGAACTAGTTTACCAGTTAAGTTTTTTTCCAAATTCTGCCAACATTGTTAATTGTGGTGCTGGATTGGCATCAGTATTGTAACCTGTTCTATGAAGTTTCTTCTGCTGTGGTCAGATAACTAGATTAATTCACTGTCAGTTATAACTCAGTTCCACAACTCTGACTATGCATGGTGATTGCTACTTTAAGAAATTAAATTTGGGATAAGACATGAGTTAAGAAATGAAGCTGTAATTTTCAACAAGGACCTCTCACAAAGGTTTCAGTGAAAATGATATTTTTGTGTCTTATGGGCCGCAAGATTTCGAGAAACCTTAGTTATTTTACTTAGACCATGCAGTGTGTACAGAATCACTGGACAGGGATAAACATTTTGTGTTTTATTGTTAAATTTGTTCTCATTGTAATGTATATAGTCCTGTGGTGCCGTAAATATTTTCATAAGAGATTTCATTGTTAATTGATTGAAGAGTGGTTTTCAAAACCTTTGAAAAGTCCATGTTGTGTGTTTTTAAAATGGAATTTGCAATTTTGGAAACAATGGATCACACCTTCCTTAAAGTTTTGGCTAAACACAAATCAAATGTATTTCCGGTTCAAGCAACACACAAAACATATTATTTACACAAGAACAAGGTGAGTGTCTGATTCACAAAAGGTGGGGCAGTGTTGGGGAGGAGGAAGAGGGAAGGGGAGGGCATTGCATATCAAAGTATCACACATTCTGCTGTGATTACTCCGCATTGGAACATTTTTACACCAAAATGTTTTGGCACTATAAAAGAAATGGAAAGAAAAACATGGATTTTCTGATACTTCACTACGTTTCAAAGCAGAGTGTGACTTCATCAAGTTTTTGAATAGCACTGCCTCCTTGTTTGCTTTGTGTGGGATTCATACCAAATCCAATGATGAATGTTATTTTGTGCAGATGCAGTCAAGCAATAAACTGTACTATGTACAATCAGCATCATTTTTTTTCATCACTATTAATGTCCATTGCACAGAAGTTCATGTCTTGCAAACAGTCTCAAACTGAGGCTTATGTCACTAACTAGGTACTGAGATGTTTCTATCAAATTTGTGTTTGTTGCTGAACTCATGAATAAAACCATTCCACAAAAATATTGGTTTCATTGGCAAATGGGTAGTAATTGTAGATAAATAGGAGTTTTGTGAGAAGCTTTTCTAATGAAAAGTTGTTCTTCAGTTGCGATTTTCTGAGATTTTTTCCAGTGCATGGAAGTGACCTCCTATCACTTCAAATGCCCATATCTTAGATCAGAATAATGCTTGGTCATATAAACTTTTTTTTCACCACAAAAGACTACACACTTTTTAAGCCTCCATGCCATACCAATAACTTGATTTAGCCAAATTGCCTCATTTTGATTGGCTGCAAGACATATCAAAGGGAGAATCATTCCCAACAGGGTCTTAATGGAGTGCCCAACAGCTGGCCCATGAAACAAAGTATGGCCCATTTAGGTAGTAAAACATGGCCCACAAATTTACTTTTGATTATAGTGTGCTTTATATTCATCGTCATTCATTATGGTGAGCATATGCCAGTGTTTCAGATATTGCCTTTACAAAATTGCTAACTACAAAACTGCTGCCTCGACCCCATCTTCTATTAAAAAGTTGTGCACCCCTGGTCTGTTCAAGATAGTGACAGATGGCAACAAACTATGGGATAAAATGTGATTCAAGAATGTTTTCATATGAACACAGAGACTGTCTTATTCAAAGCATCATCACATTTGACATTAGTTGATCCAGTTTTCTATGCACACGATTGACATTCACAGATAAATTTGCCCCCTTTTCATCCAGATTTGTAAGTTCAGTTTCTCAAAGATTCCCAGGTTGTAGACTCTTAATGACAATTCTGTCTTTTTGTTAGGCTGTCATGATTCTGAGCTTGGTTCCATGTTTGTCACTATTCCAAAAGTGCTATTTACCAGAAAGGAAACCTTTCTGATACAAGCTGATTATATTCGAGAGCCCATTTGAAGCGTGGTCTTACTCAGTTGGCCATCTTATTGATTCTGTGAGTTGTTCTAATGCCATCACTGACCTTGTCTAATAACACAAGTATCATGAGGCATCTTGGATCCAGCAGCCCGCTGGCAGCATGATCATTGTTATGGATGACACTTGCAGAATTCTACCGTCACCTCACATGGATGCTGCTGGCAGGCAAATTTATTCTACTGTCGCACCCATCAAAATGGAGTGAAGATGAGAACTGATTCTACCTTAGCATCACATGGAAACAGTCGATGCCATTTTGCAGCCCTATGCCTAAACCTAATATCCCACAATTTCGTAAACTTGAAACAAATGCATGTGGAAATGAAACTACAGGACAAAATACCCAGTCAAACAACTTTCTTACATATATTCCCAAGGGTTTGCTGAACTTCCCAAGATTTCAGAGGGTGTAGATGCTTTGTTTATCTGTCCAATCATGATAATATCAGTATTTGTATGGCTTATCAAATTCATGCGTGGAGCCACAGATTTCAAGGATAATGTAGCATAACACACGTTACAAGAGGTGGTTGTGTTATCAGGGTTTGACTGTGCTTTAAAACTGAAATCAGTCATTTCAGTTATAACTTGAAAAGATCAGAAAATTCTGATCTGCAGCACCACAAGGACACCCCCTCTCCACCTTCGCCCTTCTCTCCCCCCTCACAGAATGAGACACTGAAAAGACAAAATGATCCCACAAACCAAAAGAATCAAGATGAAACACAAATAGTGAAAGTATTCAGCAGAAATTTCTCTTAATTTATTGAGACTAGACATTTTTTTTTTGTTGTAATCATGATTTTGAAAGTCACATGCAAATTTAGATGAGGTGTACATTATACATGCAAAAAATAAGACATGCATTTCATCAGGTCAAAACAAAATTAGGCTAGCAAGTCAAAAATTTCAGTGCAAAAATGCACATACTGCATCACAGTCTTAAATGTGTATATATATTGACCGTGTTGATGTATAAGACTGTATGACTTAATGAAAAATGTGCAGTCATATATACTAACACAGAAGACATATATACCATGATAGCGATACCATTTTCTAATGACAAAAGATTCAAGCTAGCATATTTTCATCCTGGCCTTAGTGAATATTCACTGATTACAATGTAACAGGCCATAATACAGTAACAGCAAAGACATGCAAATGCCGTAGACAAGCAAAACATAAAAAAAGAGCAATATGTCAAAAGAGTTTAGCATGAATCGGAGGTTACAAAACACAGCTATAACTGAAGAATTCTACAAATGCATGCAAATAATGTAAATGTACAACAACAGCTATAAAATGGTTGGATAAAATGTTAGGGAAATATTCCCAGCTACGAAAGTATACAGATATTGAATATGCAAGTAACAACAGGAAAAATGGCGCCTACATAAGGTGTGACCAAGCAATGTTCAATGAGGGAAGAAAGGTTGTTGGGGGG
>JAWQUT010000408.1:247278-295516 GCA_033807755.1 Ellobium chinense | reverse complement strand
GAGGGGAGGGGAGGGGAGGGAAAAGAGCGAAATGCTGTGATGTATAAAAATAATACAGAGTTGTTAAAAGTTGATGGCTGTCAATAACTTAGGTTACTTTTGTACATGATACTGGTTGACTCCTTAACACAGCTGTATAAGCTGTGCATCTTCAGTTTCTCAATGCTCAAGTCTGTGGTGGGAGTCATGCAAGGAATCAACAAATCATCAAACATATAAACATCCTAACACGACAACGTGCACTTAGGTAACAGTAACTGTCTATGAAGGACCCGGTGTGCTTAAGTATGTTAAACTTTACTGTACATACTATTTGGACTTCTGACTTCCCAATGTCACAAATCTCTTCAGCTTTCTAGAACAGTGTAATGATTTCCAAGAGATCAACTCCTTCACTCACTGCCCCAAATACAACCAGCAAAGAAATATATATTAGCCTGGACGCTTGGCATTTCACTTGAAACTGTATGGAACGGCAGAGGACCTGAGGCAAACAGCATCATCTATACTGGCTACTGGCCTCTTGATGTAATATGTCTGATATGAAAAATGCAGAGGAAATTCTCCTTCACTGCATATGACTTACATTTATGTCCCATAACCTTAACTGACAATATTCTAGGACTCTCCAACTGAGTGGTTGGTTTAGGGTAAGAAGCAGCACTCGGCCAGGAGAGTTCCAAGATATTGCCATCAGTGCTTAAAAATCATAACGTTGCCAATCACCTGTCAAGTATCCATAGTAAAGCTAAAGTCAGAAGCCTAATGGCAACAGTATACATTTTAGGCAGTGGGGATGTGTTGCTTACTGATGCTTGATATTAATAATAATGGATAAGGAGGGTCTCCAACAACTCCCTGATAAAAGCCACTGAAAACCAGCAGGAATCTATAGAAAATATGTCCCTTCCATCTGCACTGCATTTCTTTCTAAATCTAGAGAAATGCTACTCCAGCAAGTTGAAAAGTTCCTCAAAATGGATCCAGTAGCCCATAACTTCCCACTAGTATGTACAGTGAATTCTATTTAACACAAAACTGATCAGTGAACAGAGTGTTACATTCTATGTCACCACAACCACATGCTTTTGTAAAGTAAGAATCAAGCAGTGTTGACCAAAGCTGTATTGACCAAAGCTTTGGCAAAATTTTTGTTGAGATATGAAAACTTAACGAAGGCTTGCACTTTTAGTTCATGTTTATCAGCTCTGAACATCTCTTCCTGCCCAAACCTGCCGATGACTGGCTCTTCTAAACCATCACAACTTTAAGTTCTGGCTCCAAGACCTGCTGCTTCCAAATTGCCTCTGATATGCAATTTACTATTGGAAGAGTGTTACAAGTCTCTTGGCAGCCTTGGCAATGTCGTATGCGTGCTGGATCACTTGCTGGCTCTTGACTCGGAAATCTGGGTTTGCGTCTTGCTCTGGTGAAGGTGGCCATGATTTGCACTCATCCCGCAGGCGCCGAGCACTCTGTTCCAAGACTACTCTGGCATTTTGGAGCCTTTCGGAGCCAGTCTCCTGCAGGACAAGATAAGGAATCTGATGAGAACTCCATACACCCCTGCTGTGAACTTTGTACAAAATCACAGAGAAAAGAAAATGCAAGTTACTGTATTTATCATATGTCATGAAATGAGCCTCCCAGTATACTTAAAGGAAAGAATGAAGTGTAAATAAATATAAATGTAGGTACTTGCAAGAACACTGCCTTAAGCCTCTGCACAATTCAAAGGTGGGGGAAATTCATTCTTGATTTGTAATAAGACTGCTGCCATTATCAAGAAATGATACGAATACTGGTAGCGCTGGGCAGCACTGATCTACTCCACACACTCAACATACATGACCAATTATGACTGACTACCGTCTCCTTGTAACTTGCCCCATGCTAGGTCAGTCAGCAAGTGTATAAGGACAGCCATCACGTTTTCTAGATCAGCACCAAAATATGAATGAATTCTACTGCAGCATTCAGCAAACTAACAGGACCATATGAACTTAAGGCGATGCTTGCTTTATATGCATAAAAGTACATGATAATAGTCAGACCACTACGTGGCATAATTCTGAATTGCATGTTTCCATCCTTTTTTTCTTTCCAAGTGAATTGATTGGTAAAAATACTCAGCTGGACAAATAGGTACAAGAAGTTGAGGGAGCCAAAACACATTTTCTTTCTCAAACTCTGACCAAAGCATGACTTTTCTTCACAGACTGCGGATAATGTGCAAGTACCTACTATCCACACAAATAATTTCTTATTAAATAAACAAACATAATTCCTTTTAAATTAATCAATCAATGGATACTTCACCAATGAAAAACCTATATTTCAAAAGAAAAGGACCTGAATTTCACAATTTATAAATGTAAATGAACACATAAAATAAGTGCAAAGGCAAACAAAACAATAAAAGCAAGGAAATGAACAGAAGAAAGAAACAAACAAACAGCTGACAATGAGAGGCCACAATGATGAAAATGCTGCACAGGAGACATGTGATATTGACCACATCTTTAAGCAAAGCAAACTACTTGTGATGTAAACACAATCACAGATGTGTGATTCAAGTCATAATACATGACTCTTAATACCAAAAGGAGATGCTTCTTGGAAGGATCAGGGGTTTATAAATGCTAAAGGAAATTTCCACTACCACCAAATTGATTGAATCCACGGACTGTTTTCTTCATATGTTTGTGCCATGTAACCTGATGAGATTGTGACAAATGCCCCACCAGATCTCCCAATTGACTGAGCCGGTTAGTAAAAATATATGAGCGGTTGATCTCTAAGACTTGTGTGCCTTCAAGGGGAAATTAACTTGTCATTTACTGACATCCATACAAAAAGCATCTCTTTTTGGTATGAAAGGTCATGTTTCGAAAATTTATTGGTGAATCCACAGTGCTCACCACTTATGATATAATATGTGAATAAGTTCCCTTTCAGTGATAACAAACAATGAATTGATATTTGCAAATGTTTTCTCTTTGTATGTAAAATGTCAGTACCCATCTCTCTCATCCAAAATCAGTTCAATTTCAGTTACCACTGTTCAAATTCCACCAAAAGATTGAAGAAAAAAAAGAAAAAAAGTTTTATTAGCATGAACATGAAAAGTGGATGGATGAATCAAACACCATTTCCTTTTACTTATTTTTGTTCCAAGCTTCAATTTTGCACTGCCTGCCACTCCTGAACTTTCATTATGATAATAGCAGTTGGTTGAAAGAAGTCCATTCTTTGATTATCCCAGGAGCTTTACAAGATTTTATCAACAAAAGCTTGACAAATAGACTGCCGAGCTATGTGTATAGGGAAAGCATGTAATGAGAAACCATTGAATTTTATTTTTTTTGGTGAATGGGATGAATCCAACACAACCTGGCTGTGACAAACAGCTCAAGATAATCTGGTTTGCTGCAACTTCATAATGTGGAAGCTTTAGGGACAAAAATAAACGAAAATGGCTTGAAGCTGGATGAATTGAGTTGACAATGAATGACACAAGCCAACAACAATGAATGATTATGAAACCTCAAAAGAAGCCATTTATGAGGGTGCGAATCTTATGTCTCTTTGCCACCCCAAGCCCTCCCCCTCCACACCACGCACACACCCGCCCCCCTCCACACTCCCATAACAAATCCATATGCCACAGATCTGACACAGCTGGAATACATGTTTTGTTCCCATGTGTTATCCTCGTGGGAAAAATGTGCTGAGTTTATAAGTTAGAAAGTTTGGAATTTCTCAAGTTACACCAAAACTAGGCGCTCAGCAACAATGGTAGCCAACTTCAACAGTTTCAACTTTGTTAGTGGAACTTTTCATCAACAACTTCTTTTAATTTGCATTCTCTGCAGTTATACCCACAAGGACCAAACACACACAGTTTGGGTAAACTGCGGATCTTCCAGGATGGTGTGCGCCTTGTAAAGAATTCCACAACATTAGACATTTATTTAGCCACCTTTTGGTTTAAACTTCTGGGTCGCTGCCAATTTCTAAAGGCCCAGATTACTGTATTCTATGTGAAATGTTCGCCAAGTCTAAACCAGGAGTGTTTTAATAAATTATACTAGAATCAGGCAGCAAATTTTACAGTGAGTATATTTAATGGAGACTGGTAAAAACCAGAGTGACAGAAATTTATTAAATTGAAGAGAGAATGTGTATTATCAACAGTTGATTGTCGAAATGAGAAGTTGGATGGGAGCCTCTTGTTATCAGGTCTTCAACCACCAAGCCTTAAAATTCGCACCCAGAGCATTGCTATGATAATTCATTTCAGCCATGCTTACATCTGGGAAGAGGGAGGCCATTTCCGAGACAGCTGTATATATCCGTTCCGAGCAGGACTCAAAACTGAAAAGAATTGGAAAGCCACGAAAAAAAACAAAATAAGCAATACTGTATATTCACAAAGCCACACATGAGATACATCTATAAACGAAAAACAAAAGAGCCATTATAGGGAAAAGTGTCTTGGCATTTACAAAACAAAAAAACTAAAGCTGCAAGAAAACTGAAGATGGGGAATGAAATCAATTACACACAAATACATCTGTAGTCTAAAGGTAATGTGTAGTCACTGTGCTGTCATCTATTTAACACAAGAGAGGGACCAAAAAAGAATGGGTAGGGGGCATCTAGAGGGAAAAAAAAGAAGTGTTGAAATTTAAAAACAGAAAAAAAAACCAACTGAAAATGGCACTGAATATGAAGTTTCCTCAAAACTGAAATAAAAATTACAAACAAAACAAAAAAACCAGAAGAAAGAAGACAAAGGAACGATCATACATCATGCATACGAAAGCAAAGAGATGAACTCAAGCATAATTCTCAGCCTATTTATAGCTCGCTGACTTAGACAAACAAAAAAAAAAAAAAAAAAAAAAAAAAAAGGAAATACAGATTGTATAGAAGTGGGACCTTTTAAAGAGATATATGGAGAGGGTTGCTGATAACTATGACGAGCTCTATATCAATGCCTTTTAACAACAATATCCAAGAAATGTTATGACAAAACATTGTAGGCTAGCCTGCATACAGCTGGAACAATTCAATGATGACTTGCCAACCGACTGAAGATCCTACAGACCACTTCAGAATAAAGACTGAATGGTCACATAATTTCGAAATTTTGGACAACATGATGACACAGGGTTTCCACGTTATGGGAATAAGCAATATGCCATCATAAAGCTAGTGTGTGCACTGCACAATCAAAGGATACATGACTCTGATTTGGTATATTTAGACAGATCTCATCCTTGTTCACATATTTTGTGCTCTCACATATTCTAGAGTCATTGCAAAGACTTCAGTGCAAGGCGTGAGAACTGGTGCAAATTCTATGTCATGAATGAAGGTGATAATTTGCCCTATGTGAAGTGAGAAAGGTAGAACCCTGAAACTACCAGCACATAGTCTGAGGTGGTCCTTACTACCAATGTGTCTCCTAGCACTTAGCCATGTAAATCAACATGGCATCTCTTAGGTTCTCCCAGTTATCATGCCCATTTAGGACCCATGTTCTGTCTGTGAGCAAGTCCCACCAGAATCTCATGTGGCAGCTCCCTAAAGTCCCCCATCTGGGATCCATATTGACATTCAAGCAGGCTATATCTAGAAGTCTATGGAAGGTTGAAATATACGAAGTGAAAGGGGGACAGGCATGGCTGATGCAGAATGATGAGTCAGCCCGAAGTTAGATAAGGAGGAAGGAATGCCCTAACATCAACCCAAATTTACAAGAAAAACAAAATGGAAACGTTTAAGGTACCCTCTGCCAAAATTTCACAATAAATGGAAGGAACTGAAAGCACGGTAAGGGCTCTAAAAATGAGACAACATAATGCAAATTAAGACTGCAACTGTCACATTGCTGCACAAACACACAATCAAGTAATACTGATTAAACCTCTACATAGGACACTGGCAATTAGAATCAGCAGTGTGCAAAAATTTCTAAAAGTGCATGTCAATACAACTAATCTGAGCTCTGCTGATATCAAACCCTACAAAGACACCTAAATTCTGACCTATGGAGCAAAATGAGGATCTTACTCATTTGACTAATATGCAGCTAATTTTATGGAATTTGGGGATCACATTTTCACTTTAACAATTCAGGGTGGTAGTCTAGTACTTAGAATGGACAAAGCCTCGTGTACTTTGCTTTGCTTCATGTTATTACTGGCTTCCTTGGTTGCCCCTTTGTGTCTCATTGGAAGAATAAGTGAAGAATGGGAAGCCTTTTCATATCTAGACAAAACCGATCTTTTCCTTGCATACCATACTAAGCCCAGGGTCTTTCACTCAACCAGGAGTCCTGCAATATGAGGAATCTTTTCTAATTAAGACACAATGAAGCCACCTGGAATTCACTCTGTAGACTTCCTTATGTTACATGGAGCAACAGCTCATAATGCAAAAGGCTCAGAGGCACAGTCTTTCAGTGAGTGAGGGCTTGAAGTACAAATCCCTTTCTAAAACTTGCAGAGGCTCCGCTTCAAAACTAGTGGGATCAGCCAAGTTCCATAAAAAAACTTCTTTAGAGTACCACCCAACCTGTAAAATTTTACTGGAAAAAAATCCACATTCTTCCCTATGAAATGCACTCAATGCCACAGTTCAGAAATGCCACTTCAAAGGTCCTTCTTAAGTTTTAAAAGTTACTTACACCTGAGCAAAATAAGAAGTATGAAAAACCGAGGAATCTCTTAGGCCAACAGAATGTCTGAAAGGACAAATCTGTCCAAAAAGTGGCATTTCTGTAGCTAAAATATAGTGTCAGGAAGACTAGATTGCTTTGGGAAGGTCCTCACAGCTACATGTATTTACAACAAAAACATCCATGCAGAAAACCAATGTCCCACCTATTATGCCTTCCTTCTTGTGCCGCCACTAACAGCTCCTGAATCTTTTTAGTCACCTTCTCTGTCTTCTTCACCACCTGTTTGAGGCATTAAATACAAGAGTCAGTGATTGTGAACATAGGATGTTTTGTTTCTTTGTTTGAATTAAGATTTCACAATGTTTCACCATGATAACAGCTATACTGCACCTTTCAGGTTGTAAGACTAAATTACTGACTACCATTTTCCTATCAATTATTCTTTTATAATGGCCACTAGGCCTTCTCACTTACGAGCTTAAAGCTGTCAAGGGATTTTAAATATGTGTTGGAAGGAAATTTGATGATAGGAAATTACTATTAACATCAGCCCTCCTTCAAATATCGCAGGTGACAGCGGAAGCTGTCAGCTAAGAGGATTTTGTGGCCAAAAATGGCAAATGGCACTCAGTTTTTTAACATGAAAAGAGCAAATACTTCATTTCTGTGAACACTACTTTTGACACCGAGGACCTTCATTGACAAATAAGAAAGAAAACAAAGATGCACAAAACTTGTCGCTTTACTTTCGAGATTTCAAAAAGTCAAGTGAAAATTGGAAAATGCAGTGAAATAGAGGAAAAGTCACTCCAACTGATAAAACTTGCAAGCTGTGGATATTTTATCATGTGGCACATGATATTTATCTTTAATACATTAATACAATCACAACTATTTTTTTTTTCACTGCAGTGAAATAGAGGAAAAGTCACTCCAACTGATAAAACTTGCAAGTTGGTGGATATTTTACCATGTGGCACATGATATTTATCTTTAACACATTAATACAGTCACAACTGGGTTTTTTTTCACTGTCTTATTTCATGCTGTTTAAGGCAGGCATTTGCATTTCTGACAAAAAACAAGTAACTTTCTTATTTAGATTTTCATCTTTCTCTTCAAGCTGTTTCTCAGACTGATGTCAAACAACAATCTCTGAAAGACACCAACGTTCTCTGATTTCAGAGAATTCTCTGAAGAGTGGCATCCCTGAAATACTTCAAGAAAGCATAGATACCTCTTCCTGTGTGGGCATATTTGGGTCATCATTATACTGTGCTAAGGAAGAATTTGACCCCTGTTCACTTTCTGATGATTCTCGGATTGATGACAGAACTTCCTGCACTTGTCCCTCATTGGCTCCATGCCCACTGAAAAAAACCAAGATAAATTAATGTGAAGATGAACTAACATAAGGATTACAAAGAACAGTCCTTTACACAGTTCATATACATGCTTAACACTAAATGATCACAGCACATAATACATTCAGTCGGTGATATCACAAGTTGTCAAATCCTGACACATTTTACATATTTGGTTTCTAGCCATGCATAACCATAGATTAAACATATAAAATGTGAACAATAAAATATTTCAAAATTCCTGTCTATTATAAGCAATTTTTTTCACCACCTCCTAAAACCATCCAGAACTGAAACTAAGTAGTCTCTATATAAATGTTAACAAGTCCTGACCAGCCAAATCCAACTCAATGCATCCTTTGATTGAACAACAACAACATATCAACATTTACCAGCTGAGGTGATTGGACACACCATAATATCAGTTTTTACCAGCTGAGGTGATTGGACAATACCAACATATCAGCATTTACCAGCTGAGCATTCACCCATCTAAAGACTGGCAGTGACTGATCACTGAAAATGCAGTGATCTCTCCAACCATCTAAGGCAATATGCATATTAAATCAAATATAACACAGTGTAAATCTACGGGTAGATATCAAAACTCAGCGTTACCTCTCAGCTGATTGATTTGACTTTGGTATATCATAATGTCCTTCCCCACCACTTTCTCTGGACTGGTCATCCCCAGCAACATTCCCAGTCCCTGACGGTCCCTTGCCTTTGCTCTGGACAAAAGGAGAAACACAACAGTCACATCTTTGGATCCAGAATTATTGCAACAGTAGAACAGTATGTAAAACACCTAGATTGTCTATATGTAACACATCACAAAACTGTAATGAGGAGGTGGATTCCTACAACACAAGAAAAGTATATAAAACACTGAGATTGTCTATGTATATGTAACACATCACAAAACTGTAACGAAAGGTGGATTCCTACCCGCATCTTCAGGAATTGGAAACATGAGAATACAGCAGTACTATGTGTGGGGAAAGGTTCATGGTATTTAGTTCAGCAGCCCTGAGACAAAATGTCTGCCTGGATGGAGACTATATCGCTGTCGAGGATTTTATACTATTGCAAGGCCAATAATGACTTGAAGGACTTGTGATAATATTAATTCCAAGCAGCGAAATAGGCACTGAGGATATCATTAATCTCAAGATGTCTACTGACCAGACCTAGTCTCACCTGTTTTTCATTTGTGGACTTCGACAGAAAACCAACTGTAGGTCAGTCACAAGGTATCTCTTCAGTTATGTTCCATGACACACTTACAAACATGACTTAAGACGGCATTAAGTTTTTTTTAAAATATATTTCGCTGAATTTCAGGTCACTTTTTCTTTCTTATGTACTCAATCTGCAGAATGGACACTGGTGAACCAACTCAGGACTACCCTAATGCAGCATAACCTTTTAAAATCTGACGGCAACAGTGGTTAAATTTTCAGTGATGCTCCTCTGAAGGACTAAAAAACACAACAAAACAAACAAAATAAAAAACGTATCTTTTACACATTTTTTGATCTGTCGAGAAAATCAAACGGATCTTAACTCTACTTTGAGGTTGTGAGTTACCTGTCCTGTTCCAGTCATTGCTATATTGGTCACACTAGTTGATGACATCATCTGGGCATTTGAGCCTACACCCTACATGGACAGAGAGCAGATATTCATGTTAAGAAAAATGATTTAAAACAAAAGCAGACTTAGCCTAAGGTTAGCTTAACGGTTCACTTTAATATTTACATCAGGAAAATGAAAGATGAGAGATATCTGGTTACCCCTATCTCTAACTCAGATATGATTAATACAAAAGAGCCAATTTTTATGCTTTGGAGTAATCCAAAAATCAAATGGGCCTACTTTTCAGATATCTTGAAAAATTTCCTCTTCCATACAGTTAACACCAAGTCTGTAATACTACATACATTTCAGACGAATGTTATTTTTATCGGAAATGTTCTGTGCTTAAAACATTCCTAAAATTGTATGACCTGTACATGTATTTTCACACTATTTTACCGATTCTTGCATAGCCTTACGTTTTTTATTCTTCACACCATTTTGCCCCTCATTATCACGTAAACTTAAGGGCAACATGGCCGTTTTCCAGTGGTTGTAATGCAGCTAACATGGCGCACCACAAGTGCACTGGAGTTCCTGGGCAAAATTGCACATTAAAGTGCTGAATGGTGCAATTTTCTCTGTTAATGGTGATGATTTAAGAACTATTATCGTTTGCCATCGCATAGCACTAGTAGATTGACATCAAATTTCACCCATATCTCTTGGATACCTTTAAGCATAATCCCATGTGGGTTTTTTTTGGATTTTCTGTCTTTGATGCAGAGTTAAAAGGAACTCACAAGACCCGCTGATCTAGAATAACATAAACTTTTTTTCTCAACAGGAAAGCACAGAAACTTCAATGCACTTATGGTAATAAGCTGGGCACCCTGTTATCTGCATAACTTTCTCTGGGAAAGGGCAGCGCCTCCCTTAACACCATGATCAGTAAAACTGCGCCATTCGTACCCCATGCATGAGCTGCTGCCTGTTTTGATCTCTCATTTCAATCATGGAAATAGGCCGGGCACCACCTGATCTGAGGGAAGGCGACTTTGGGATGTCACCATCTCGCCCATCTTCATGGCCATGGTCTGAGGTTGTGATGTCTTCATTGTTGTTGTTGTTTCGATGGTCGGTGTCAGGCTGTTCCCCTGAGTCAATGCCATTCATTAACATAGGCGAAAAGTCGTGACTAATCACACGCAAGTTGGCATTCTCACGCATCAGTGAGTCCACCTATAAAAAGAAGTGCAAGTCAGGGTTGAATATAGTTCTGTTCTGCTTACAAGAGTGTAGTAATACAAAACTCAGGAGTCAAAAGTTTTTTTAAAACTTGCATCTCAAACTCTAAGACAGCATGGCTGTGCCATTTGTGAGTTGTATTCAGAAATTGAAGACTGTCAAGTCTAAGGTTTTTGTGTCCGACTTGCAAGTTGGGCGATTTACACTGTAGTGTCCTTGGGAAAGGCACTTTACTTCTATTTTCCCACTTGACTCACAGGTGTAAATGAGAACCTGCTTTAGAGCTGGGGGGGGGGGACCAGTGTGCTGCACTGTTGGCGACCAACAATGACTTTGTTATGTATTTCATTTTCATTTGTAATATAACGTATTTATATGTATGACGTGTAATGTTCTATTGTTTGTATTATGAATGAGATGTATAACACGGTAGAACACTGTACATCAAATTCCCTATTGAGTAAATAAAAGTTGTACATGTATTTTCATATTTTTTCATCAAACAACTAATGAATGAAATTCTATAACTTCCTTAACAAATTCTAAAACTTGTTATCACTTCCGTCAAATCAGAATCAAGACAAAAGGCACTCCACTGATGGTCAGGTTACTCTGAAGAAATTCATGTAAATCACTTACCTTTTTCTCTAAGTCTCGTTTGGCTTGGACTAAATGTTTGATGGTGGCTTCAGATGCTGCTAATTGCTTGCGAATTTCCTGAAACTCTTCTGAAGACACTGGCGCTTCTACCTGCTGTTCTGACATGCTCTAGAGAAGAAGAAAACACATACAGGAATATATATATTCAATCACACATACTTTGAAATTGCCTTCCTCAAACACCTGTTTCTGATTCACTGCATACCTTGAACAAAATAAAATTAAGAAGATAACTTAGAATTTAACACATTCAAGAAATCCCAAATAAAAAGATAAACTGTGGTGATATTATAAGAAATTCTTCTGTAAAATGATAAATCTTGTACTGAAAACTAGGCCATGGTGCTTTAAGTAAACCCCCTGACAACTGAAATATCTCTTTCACACAGAACTTCACTAAGACCGTGTTGAATTTTAGACTGTTTACCTCTCCTTAGGTCATGTGAAATACAACCTTACCTACCAAAACGATGATGCTAAAAAAAATAAATATATAAATAAAGAACTATGATGAATCCCCCCTTTCTCTGCACAGAAATGTAAAATACATCAATGTGGAAGGTAAGCACACAGGAAATGTAGAGATCAAATAATGAGGAATATAAGACTCAATGAAACTTCAGGAGATGGATGATGGAACATTTGTGTCTAACAATACCAGCCCTCTAAAGTTTCACCATTATGAAGTCTTGACCTCAAGTTTAATTAAATATTCTAATGACTGTCAACTGATAAAAACTTCTTTTTTATTAAAAAAGAAAAAGAGAAAAAAAACAGGTTATCAGAAAAAGGTTTTTTAGTTTTTCAAATTTCTGAGCTGCTGAAAAAGAAACTAAATATTTTACAGCCTGACAAACTGGTATAAATAAATCAATTCCAACTTCTGAACTACAAGATATACTTCAAATCCAGACTCTTTCCATAAATAACATCCCCACGATGGGTGACTTTCTCAAAATCTGAAACCCTTGGCAAATGACAATATATCAAGCTATAATTATTTTGACGGTGCATAGTCATTAAATAAAAAAGACGTTTTCTCTGTTTTAAACTTTTTTCCCTTTTAAACTTAACAACAAAGTGGTCACGGACAAAATTCACAAGCACACACAAGTCCAATATTCATGCATTTAAATTCTTTTAAAATTCATTTCAGAACAATATTAACCACGTAATGACATCTACTGTCTGTAGGCATAAAAATTACATTCAGAATTAGTGCTTGAGATAGCAACAGATGTTAAAGAACACTGTTAATGCTTTACAGTCCTCAGTTAGTGTTTGGCAAAAGCAAAAACTTCAAACTTCATTGTTACGACTAGAAGTCCAAGCATGCATTGACAAAATATTATAACATCATACAGATGTCCTCTTATGGTAAATCAGCAATGCAATGGTCCTAAGCCTAAGAATATCATAACCTACTGATGTTTGAGAATGCATGACTGTGCAGAGTGTAAAAAGCTAAAAAGTGAATACTGTATTTGGATCTTGACATAAATCTTAACCTGTTTCTATGCACTTGTGCTAACCCTTACACAAAGCCCTGCTCTTCAAGTCTTCATTAGAATCACTAATAGGCCATGTATGGGCAGATGTGAACATTACTTCTGGTGTCTTTTATGTACACCTCTCCACATCTTTAGGGCGCTTACAAACTCACATTTAAGTTTGCAGATAATCCCTCACGAGTGAAACTTTATTGCATATAAAAAATATCAGATTCATTAAGTTCTGCACTTCGGCATCTGTACAGGATTGTCAAACTCAGAACCCACCTGCAAACTTTATCATTTTCTTATTATTACATGTATAAAGAGATAAAGAATGGAAACTGCAGCTCCCTGCCTTGCAGGTATTCAGGTTAAAATGACTCTATATGCTCTTCTTCAGAAGCTGAAATTTTGATATGAGCTGGGTAAATAATCTTGTTTTAGTAATAAGGGATTAGGCTGAATATGCTAGTGAGAAAAATAAAAGACAAAGGAATATAATTCTTCTTTAAGAAATGCTTAACCTTGTCCAGCCATTTATCTATATGGACATGACCATTCACTCCCTATGAAAATAAAGAGATAAAGAAAGAAAAAGAGTTAACAGACAATCGACATTTATAATGCCATAAGAATTTTAGTAATGCTAGACACCTTCACAGTGCTACAAAAAAGGGTTAACAGGAAGCTGATGATGAGGAAGAATAATATACAGGGTCACTTGAGAAACACATAGAGGGTCACTGGAATAATACACAAAGTCACTCCACGCCCACACATCAGGCAGTGCAAGTGCATAACCTCTCACCTCAGTGAAAGAGATCATGGACGTGGGGGAGTTGGAGCGCTTCACTTTCAGAAGGCCCTGATGTAGTAATACACACATACATGGTAGTTCAGAATATCACAGGGTAAATGCATCATAAAATGAGGGGGTTCAGAGGATGGAAAAGCGCATTATTCACTATCAGAAAGTCCTGATGCAGTAATTCAGTGTTTTTGTTTTCCTCCAAACCACATGATCTGCCCCTTAAATTCCAAAATCCTCTATGAAGATATATTGAACATGTGCCGATATCCCCTTCTTCCTGCATTTCAAAGTTTGCTTCACTGAGAAAAACCTAAAATCGGGGGGGGAGGAGGGATTGTCTTTCCCAACTCATATGATATGGAGAAAACACTGATTTCATAAATAGCATATTCTCTCTAACTGTATCACCTTCTCTGCCAGACACCCCTTCTCCTCACTCTCCT
Source organism: Ellobium chinense (assembly GCA_033807755.1). Classification (NCBI taxonomy): domain Eukaryota; kingdom Metazoa; phylum Mollusca; class Gastropoda; order Ellobiida; family Ellobiidae; genus Ellobium; species Ellobium chinense. The sequence continues at coordinate 281,228 of JAWQUT010000408.1, read as the reverse complement.
TCCACCCTTCAAAATCTCCAACTCACTTCCTACCCACTTAAAAAAGTTTGGCAGGATAAATGCTTGCTGTTTTTTTCCAAAACACATAACAACCTGAAGTTGAAAGGCTATATCATATCAAAAATTGCTGCTCCCCACTGTAATCTAGAAAGAACATGATGGCTTTGGCAGATCAGTGTCAAGACAGCCAACCACGTTAAAATGATCCAGCCATCTCAATGGTAAGACCTTCATGCCCTTGGGGACCAACACATGCATGCTTGACTTCACAAACTATATTGTTCGTCTTACGCTGAAGCAATCGTACTCCAGTTGTCGCAACTTCTCACTTCAATTTCACACAACAGAGGTACCAGTTAGAGAGAATATGGTATGAGGCATTTCAGCAAACGAGTAGTGAATGTGAAATAAATGATAAGCTCTGAGAAGGAAAAGCACATATTCATTTTCACAAAGCCCTGGTGCAGCCATAAATTCATAAATGAAATTTCAGTAAACAAGCTGTAAGCAAATCACATTGAAAAGCAGTTTTCAAAATCCAAACCTGTGTATAATACACTGGTCTTTGAAAATGACTGAGTAATGTATTCAAAAACAAACTTTGGAAAACTGCTTTTCAAATTATGAAGGACTTTAAACATTCACATGATGTGATGAGTTGTTGACAGCCAGAAGGAACCAGGTATCACAGCATCACAATTATAAAAATAAAAAAGGATTTAAAGCTTTGTGTTTTCCCTGCACATAGGATGCAGGGTGGTATATGACCAAGAGAAGAACCATAAATTATGCCTGCAAAATCATGACACATCATGCACTGATGAGAACATTTAAAAAGTGAGAGCTAGGTACACTCTAACACGCTTATTACAGAAAGGTTTTAATTGAAACTAGTGCTACTTGAAACAATTTCTAAAAAGCTGGCATAAATTCTTTCTGTGGATATTACAAAATACGCTTAAAATGAAGTGCTCTGAAGTGTCCCGTGAAATTTGTAACAAGCATGTTCGAGTGTATTCTATCCCTGAAGCAGGATTGAAGAGAAAGATGAATGGTCGTGTCATACACATTTGACCATTTATGCCTTTACTGAATCACTTAATGACATGCTTTTGAAGAAAGGCTGTCTTGATGAAAGGCAGCTATGTATTGCATGCATGAAGCTTATATCGGAGTCTGAATGCACTACAATGCCAGACAGACAGAAAAGCAAATTTCGAGCAGTGGTACTGCTGATGGGAACAAGTAATGATAAACAAAAATACAGTAATGATGCTTAAGTACAGAAGTGATAATTTTCACTGGGTACTGACATCTTTCTTTCCTAACCACCTGTGCATATCCTTGATCCATGGTGAGGCATATTATATTATTTCATATTATGCCATTATAACATCTCAGGGTTTCTTTGTAATTTACACACTTTTCAGGGTCCAAAGGATCACAAAAACAGGAGAGATACAAAAGTGACTCCCAGCTAAAGGTGGACTGATATCAACAGCTGTATTTTCAGTCTTCTACTTTTGAGTAAGTTTGTGTTGTCGTCAGCGTTTTCCCACCTGATCTTATGCAGTGTAAGTTTTTGGAGTGGAAAATCCAGACAAAGGCTGCTTCACTTTAAGATCCTTCAAAACATTTTCCCTAAATATTAATGTGATAAACCAAGTAATACTAACACTAAATTGTATATAAGCAAAGCCAAATATGGCAAGCTTAAAAATGTTTTCTCTGTGATTGAAACAGCAATGCTGTTGGGGGAGAAATATTTTGAAATATGTCAACAAAGACAGTGACTGAAAAACAAACTCATAATAATAATAAAGGAATGTGAGAGTGAATGGGTGAATAATCAAGCAAGACAACAAAAAAAGGCAATGATGAAGGAGATGCGAGGGTATACACATCTCCATAGTGTTAAATGCTTTTTTTTGTTGTTGTTTTTCCCCTTTCTTTTTCTTTCTCTCCACCACATTTTTTTGTTGTGTGTTTGTATTTCTTTGCTGTGCTTATTTTATGTACATAATTTTTTTGTATTCTTTTTAATCCTCTTTTGGGTTTGGAGAAAGCGCCTGACATTTAGATATGAGTAAGAGACCAAAAATTAAACTTCGCAGGGATCTGACTTTAAAGCTTGCACAGGTTGCTGTTATAGTACGACCTAAGTTAGGTCCGCATACAGCTGACAACGAGATGGCGGTGAATGTGTCTCTGGTAATCAAGACCAGCCTTTTTTGAGGTCCTGTACACAGTGGACTCCAACTGAGGAAGCCCACTGAGACTGATACCTATGAAAGTCAAAACAATCTCTTACTGTCTTCTGCAATAAGTATGACTTAAGTTAGGTTCGCCGACAGCTGACAATCAGAGATTGGCAAGAGGTTCTCTGGTAACCAAGACCTACTATTGCTGAGGTCTGGTACACAGTGAACTCTTTAAAGCAGCAAGATTCTACCCACTGAGAAAATTAGCTTTAATAACTCATACCGTCTGCTGAAATAGTATAAACTATGCTAGGTCTGCTAAATATAACAACGCGACAATGTTGAGAGTAATTCTGGTATCCAAGACTTGCCACTGTTCATATCCAATACAGTGACCTCTAATTGTACTGTACTGTACTGTACTGTACTGTACTGTACTGTACCGTCCGTACCGTACCGTACCGTACCGTACCGTACTGTACCGTACCGTTCTGTACTATACCATCCTATACTATATTATGACAATGCACAATAACTGAAATGTGTCATCGTGAATCTGATCTGAGCCAAACAAAAACAAAAAAAAAATGCAAAGGTTTAATTCATAATAATTTTTGATAATAATATTTTTGATATCATGTCCTACTGGCACAAACCTGAGCAAACTATACCAATTAAAAAAAAAAAAAAAATTCTGAATTTTACTGCCTTTGTGAGGCCTGAGAATTTCCTACAAACTGGTCATATCAATGCAGGTTAAGCTTTTGGAAGTAAGGATATTGAACTTGCCACTGTAAGAATTTTCAAACAGAAAGGAGTGTATCCCATACAAAACTAAAAACCTTGACTATAAATTCACCACAGCGGGTAATGTATACTAGAGTTTTTTTTCCCTAGAATATTATCCCACAGTTGACGACAAGAGTAGCTCACCTCAGCTGTAATATCTGGTCTCATCTCCTCTCTGGCACTCCTAATACTCTGCGTATCGATGCTGCTATAGTCTTCATCAGATGCTACACTGTCATACAAGGGCTCTTCATCACTGATTGTGCTCATTCTTTGAGAGTTGCGCCCCATTCGGTCTGTAATTCAGATAACACAGATAATTCCATAAAATTACTGATAAAAAAAAGTGGAACTGCTGCCTAAGAATTAAACAACCAATACAACATTGTAAAAATCATGAAAACTAGTCTAAATCCCCATTCGTACAATTAAACAACCAATACGACATACTGAAAAAAAATCATGAAAACTAGTCTAAATCCCCATTCACAGTTATAAACATACTAAAAAAAAACCCTTGAAAACTAATCTAAATACCCATTCTATGAATGGGATCAAACACAACTGAAGAGAGGAATTTTACTGGACAACTCTAAAGAGAATACTGAATCCATGTATACTGTAAACCTCATCCAATGACACAAACCTAAAATAAATGATGTTCTAACCTACTGGATACAGCTTAATTTGATACTGACCCTAGTAACCTCAAAGCTGTGTCCTGTATCAGTTAACCTAGTAAACTCAAAGTTGTATACTGAATCACTTTACACTCTCTCTCGCTAACAAGCCTAAGAACCTATATTTTATTGCCTCTGCTGGACACCAAGCATTAGAGAAATGGGATGTAAGCTTTAACGCTATTTCTTACTTGTTTACTCCATAGTCAATCAGTGAACGCTAGGAACTTCACGAGTGAGACCAAAATATAAAACAATAATTGGTGAAAAGCAGGGACAATATGTTGTGCCAGATTTGCACCACCACCAACACTGAAACACAGGGATGCTCAATGTTTTCGGATGGTAGACCAGCTTTATCTTTTCATCCTCTGAAGGTAATGGTCATGTGGAGAGGACTATATCTAAACAAGGGTACACGTTTCAAATTATTACTTGACACTGAAAAGTATCAAACACTCTATAGTCAACAGTAATTTTGAAAGTTATCTTTTACACCCTTGGTAAGCTATATATTTTCAACTGCTGGCCAAAGGTTGGACTTCCTACTCTAACTATGCATGTGGCATACCTGGGTACATGGGTGCATGAACTGGTGACGATGTGATCCCTGTTTGTCTACGTCTGGCATCATACAATATGTCGACTACTAGAGTTGCGAATTCCCTGGCATTAAACCTGGCCAATTTTTGCCGACCCTGTAAGACATGAGATGCAGATGAATATCTCAAATGGCAACAGTGCATGGATATAAACAGTTTTGAGCAACATTCATTCATAACTCTCATAAATGTAAAAGCCTAGTAATTATATAAGAAGTGATAAACGGACACATGAAAATGTTATGTTGAAGACGGGCATCAAAACAGCCTCAAAATATTTGTGAAGAAGAAAATTCACTGAGATAACAAGATTACTGAAAGGTGTGTTGTGAAAAAACACAAGGCCAAAAGTCACATTCACCATCTGGCATTTATGTATGAAGCCCAAGTTTCTCTATCTTTCCATTTGGGTTACACTTGTATCTTTAATAGTTTCTGAGATAGCCAATTATATGCCTCACTGATAAATTGATAAAGAAAAATATTTTTGCATCTCCTACAAATTTTTTATTTTGGCACATAGTCTTTTTCCACTTAATGGCAGATACAAGATTTAACATCAGAAATTCCTTATCACCACCAAGAAAGTGATGCTGGAATACTTATATGCAAGGACACGATCAAGAAATCTAAATTACTTCACTTTAAGCTTCAAATTTCAATACAATAACCCTGAAAGACAGGATAAATATATCCTTTTCATAGTCAATGGAAATTTACCAGAAAATGTCATGAACTTTAAATATTTCAAGTGACATGCTCAGAAATAAAATGAATAAACACCAATACATTGCAAGTTACTGAAACCTTTGCAACAAGAAGATAAAGAATCTGAGTATATAAGATTCAAAGGAATCAAGTTTTACTACAATTTTTTCCTGTTAAAACATCACCAGCTCTCATGAAGAATAATACCACCAGTCACTACAACTATATATATATATCAATGTCACCAAAGACACAGACCTGATTGCGTGTTGTGGAGAGTTCTGGATTGACAGGAAGATGAGGGACGGTGAGTCCTTCACTCAATACTGAAGTGGGGTCATGGCTGGACAACCATACTGTTAGAAAGAGACAAATACTGGTAATGTGTACTCTAAATTTAAACCTTTCTTATGCAAAAAACACCCAAAAAAGATGAGAGTCCAGAAATCCCCAACTACATTCAATAATGGCATTATTTCATGGCATGCTTAAAATCACAGCCTGATTGTAACATGTTTTCATTTATGTATCAGCTTTTCACGTCCCTATTCAGCAGAGTTATATTATGGCTAGTCAGTGATGAGTCTTGATCCCCGATCAAGCTGCCAACATGAGGGTGTCTCTTTAACACTGAAAACACCCAAGGAGAAACTTGTCACATTTATCTTTCCAACTAAACAACAAGCATTCTATCTTTTGGCCATCCAACCAGCTGACTAGACTGCATATGAAAAGCTTACGTAAAAGGATACATCAGATATTATGGTCATAGTGAATTTTACCGATCACCTTAAACAATCATTCTTCATGCTCTCACCAATGAATTCAAATGTTGCTCTCTTCGAGGGTTTTTTTCCCTCCTAGTTTTGATTGAGACCAAAGTTGCATGCATGATGTAACTTCACCTTGCAATTCATACATCAAAATGAAAATATTATTTTCATGTTTGGCAGTTTAATCCAGTAATCCACCTTGTACTGTGTACTACTGCACATAAGAATGATACTGCTGATATGCCACTTAATCCGCCTACCTGCATCATTTTCTCGTCTGTCTACTTCATCATATACATCCACTGCCAGTTCTTCAAACAAGTGGTTTGCAAGCTGCAAGCAAAGGTGACAATCATACACTTTGCAAATTTAAACAGATTTCGCCACACACAAAACAGAAGAAGCAACATGTGTGCTACCGTTAAGTTCAGTAAGGATTTACTTTAAATGACAAAAGCATTCACATACTTACCAAACTGCTATATTGTTCTAGATGGTGAAAAAAAACAAAAATTACTATCTTTTGTTACCTATACAACTTAAATAGCTGAAAGAACTCCCCATTCTTCATGCTGTAGTCTGCTTTACTTGACCTGTTTTTTCTTTGTATCTTCTCCTCTTTCCTTGTTCCTATCCTCACCATAAACACTATGAAAACTTACTGCCTGAAGCTTTTTCTTTGCCTGTCTGGCCAGTTCTGACAAATCAGCATTGCTGGAATACAGGCAGACACAAATCATTAGAATAAGTGAAACAGAATGGAGGCTAAAATACTTCTTGCCATATCAAAATACTGATCATAGTATTATATCAGTGACTTACCAACATAGCATATCAAAAAGCACTTGATCACAAGGATATTTAATCTGCATGGTTAGAATCTTACTAAATTTCTGTTGCAGCAACATTCATATATTATTATGCTTCCAGAAATACAGTGATCAGTGAGAGATTTTCTGAATTTCCCTCCAGACTGTCAATAAGAGAACTTCAAATAAAATATTACTAAAAGGTGATTTAAAATTTGCTGCTCATTATTAAAGTTTATGGGAAACGTTTCTACTGTTCATAGTGCATTAACTACAAGGAAATAATTCTGTAACTCACTTGTCACTAAATTCTGGTATTTTGAAATGAACACCTGTTCTGTGATCTGTAAAATGGGTGAAAAAAACAAAAATTATTCTCCATAACTCCACCAAAGATTTTCATGTTAATTAACAAGGAAATGTCCATATATGATTGTAAATATCTTCATTGCCTGGATGTATATGGCACATAATGAAAATCGTAGAAATCTCGTGAGACTGAGCAGGACAGACCTTCTCAGTCTATTGTACAATGAATTATACTATCTCTCTCTCTCTCTCGCTACACAGCCAGCCAGCCCCCTCCACCTCCTCCTCTTACGCATCCACCTACCAACCCACATCCATGCATATACCACTACTACTACTACTATTGATAGCAAAAAGCTGAAGTCCCGCTGCCTTTGAACAAGCGTGAAAAGCAGGAAACAGTAGAAGGTTAATTCATGAGACTTTACTGTCCATCAGTGGTAGCTAAATGTTGTATTCAGTACCTGCTGGCATCAACTTTACTAGTTCCAATCTCTCACACTCTCAAAAATCTGCAGACACATTCTAATTAGCTATAACAACATCAAAGACTGCTCTGGAAACTAACAAACCTGGCTTGCGAGCACAAAGATAAAATGTAAGTCTGTCTGTAAGCTCATATTGCAACTCAATCAGTCTGTCTGCAAGGTCTGGAAAACCCTTTCTGCAAATCAAAAAGGGAAAAAAAAATTATTATTCAGAGTGCAGGTACTCTGCAACACAGCATTATTTGATTGACCATTAAAATAATAGGGTTGTTTTTTTTTTTTGAGACTGGTAAACACTGCCAAAAACTTGTCACAGTAAGAAAGTGTAATTGATGAAGGTGAGAAATTTCACTAGCCTTAGCTTGTATTTAACTCTACTGAAATTATAAGGTGCCAGATTAAAGGGGATAACAAAATAAAAAAAACAAAAGTATATCATCAACAAAGAAACCTACTTGGCATAATCATATGGTGTTTGTCCCTTTATATCCCTGGCCCCAGGATCTGCACCATAAACACATAATAGCTCCACCTGGGCTGTCTGACCCTCTTGAGCAGCCACATGAATAGGACTGTTGCCTTTCTCCTGGGGATGAGTTGAGATAAACAAAGTTTGAACTTCATCAATAGAGAGAAAAGAGCTTCCTACAGTAAGGACATTATAAGTCTGAGCTTCAACTGATGTGAGGACATTATCATTATTTCACAGATATCACTAAAACACATAATACACACAAATTGCTTTGGTGACACTGANATATCATCAACAAAGAAACCTACTTGGCATAATCATATGGTGTTTGTCCCTTTATATCCCTGGCCCCAGGATCTGCACCATAAACACATAATAGCTCCACCTGGGCTGTCTGACCCTCTTGAGCAGCCACATGAATAGGACTGTTGCCTTTCTCCTGGGGATGAGTTGACATAAACAAAGTTTGAACGTCATCAATAGAAAGAAAAGAACTTCCTATAGTAAGGACATCATAAGTCTGAGCTTCAACTGTTTGTCTGTTACTATTTCACATCAAAATAATGAATAAAAATCCACCTACCCTGTGAAAGTAGTTGGGGTCAGCTCCTTTAGACAAAAGCCGCAAACAAGTTTCTACATTATTTGTTCTGACACTCGAATGAAGTTCCTGAAGAGAAAAGTTACAGAACATTATTCAGTTATGATTTGACGATAGGAATGTTAGTTACCATTATATATAATATGTAACTGATAGGTAATAATCAAATCAAATGTTCCATTACTTTGCAATTTAGTGATGTATTGTCCTATTCTCTTCACATGCAGTAAAATTTGCCCCCCACCCCCCCACTCCTTTTCCCTCCCTTTTCTTTTTGTCATCCCTGAAACCGCATCTCTCTCAGCCCCGTGCATGCAGGAAGCACCCCCAGATGCCACCCATCCCACTATTAGAAATGAATGTGACATTTTGATACTCCATCATGACAGTGACAGACTCTTTTTCCACCATGATCATAACTGACTGTATACCTATCTGCTATCATCACACTTCCAAGTAAGTTTTCTTGATAAATCTGCAGTGATTCACCATATGATTACCTAACCAAATCTCATAAAATGGAACTATATAACTTTCAAAATGTCAGGACAAAACATAAAGTATGAAGTAAAAGTTTCTATATGACTACTTACTCGACTGACATCATCTAGAGAACTGGCATCACTATCTTTCTGTTTGTTGACAAAGGCTAAATGCTGGTACTTTGATCGGATGAAGTCAGACTTGTTCGGACTGGAACAAAAGAAGCATGTAATATTAACATCAACTGATAGTAAGACACATGAAATATCTCAGCTCTGTGCCAAAATATGAAACTACCTGTCAATTAAAGGTACCCCTTGCATAGTCAGTAAATAAGCCAGGACAGCACTTTCTGTTAAATCATCTACTCATGCACTCAGGATAGCAAGCCCAGCTATGCTGATCATTGTGACATTTATGCATTTTTATGGGAACTTGTCTTGGTACATGAACCACTTCAATCAATCAATCTTGTGGTTTTTCTAGATCTACTTTTCATAAATCTATTCAGGTAAAACAAATTGTTGAGTTCACCACGTGCTCTTCACACCCTACACACAAGGACTTAGACTATGGCCTCAGGAAATATGCGAGAGCACTCTCCAAGCACAAATAGACCTATTTGTCTCAATTCACTGACTTAGGCACATTTTTCTTTCATTCATAAAATTCAGAGTCCAGCTTGAGGATGGTATCTTATTTGTTTCATGTGCAACAACACAGCATGTCAGCCCTGTGTTGCCATTTTGTGCAAAATGTTTGAAATCACATGACCATTTTCCCCTTTCCAAGTAGTCTAAACTTTTATCCAAAATTTTTGGTCGCTTGTGATGAAATCATTGGAGCTTATGCATGATCTCTAAATCTTAACATTATAAAACTGTAAGGATCTGATGGGTAATTATTCTAATACTAACATAAGGATCGTGTATCCAATCCTTTTCTCTCCAAACCTTGTTTCTGTGGAATATGAAGATGTATGCCAAGACAGACTACATATGACTTCACAGACAAAGGTATTAACTTCCAATTTATAAACACCCTCATCACTTTCTTGTTTTACTTTCATATATTTTACTACAATATGGACCCATTCTGCTGTCACTGGACTCTCTACATGTCAAAAAAAGCTGTAAATTTATGTAAACTAAACACCAACACACAAATGCCTTACTGAAGAGGGTCTCGTGGACCAGGTTTCCGGCGGCCATGTTTGTTCTGTGCTGGGTCCAACATTGTATGTTCCCAAATGTTATTAGCACCGTTACTGGCAAGAATGTAGACCATCTGTGACAGAAACATGCATATATCTATAAAAAGGATAAAATAATGTTGCCATTGACACTGCCTCATTTTTAATGTTTGTACCAGAGATTGTTTTTCAAAAGTTAGAAGTTTCAAAAAATGGGTCCAGATCTGACATATAAGGTTTTGTTTAAGAAATAATAGGAGGGGGTGGTGAATGTTCATATGGGTTTTAATATAACGGAGCTGATACAGTTTTGCAATATTGTAAAAATACAAAAGAAGAATGAATGTGAAATTACTCTCTGCTTGATATCTGCTGGTCATGACAACAGAAAGTTATTGATCACAGGTACTTTTCATGGAAAATAGAAGAACATTTTCCAGAACTGATTAAATCAACTTTTGCTGAAAAATGCAGTGTATTCAGAGATGCATTTCTCTATTTAGGGTTAATACTGAGACTGACTTCTGGATATCCCTCAATAGTTATGACATTTTAAATGTGAGGTAAATATGTTTGTTAACATGGTTTCTCTTTATCTTAATAGCATTCCCAATGGACTGAGTGAGTTTGGGAAAAATATACTTCAAATAATCTGTGCACAAGAAAACTGGGATAAGAGAGAAGAAAGCAAACCCATCACACAATCTGCAAAAGACAGGGTACCACAACGGAGAATTTGGGTCCATGTCCCATAAGATAATTTTCTCTATTGAAAAAAAATGATACATGCAGTGAATCAAGAGATGATCTCACTTACAGCATGTTGACTGGGGGACCACTGTCCTCTCTTTAAGTGTTTGACTTGTGAGATATGCCGACCAAGACTGAGATGAACACTGCAGCATTCATCACAGATGAGAACACCTCTGTTGATTGATGCCCAGGTAGGCTCTGCAAATGAAATATAAACTGTATTTTTGCGCCTACATGAATTATATTAACCCCAAAGTGGCTAGCTCTCTGTTAAATCTCCACAAGATTGATAATACAGATTTTAATAAATCATTAAGTCACATTGACCACAGACCCAATGCTCTGAATTTCTTGTTATTGTACAATCATCGCAAAGCTTATCTGCTTCACTGTCATAGAAGTGTCTTGGTCCCTGACAACATGAACTCTTCCCCTTTGCTACGGATGACCTGTTCAATAAACCCTTTCTTCTCACTGAGAGTTCATCATTTGAATGAGCCATAGCAGGACTACAATATAGCAAAGTTTTCACTGTGTCAGTACATACTGTATTAATGATGCAGCTGTCCTCTGAAGCACATGATAATAGATATCCTGACAATGCCAAACATTCTGTTCAAAATTCATTAATTTTTTCTCTTTTTGTCTGTTGACTCTGTCCCAAAAAGGTTAAATTTCTGAACATTCACAAGTTTTTGTATGCTTAAAGTACAGGCTCTGCTGAGTTTGTGTGGATTTGTGCAAATACACAAAACTGAAGGACAAAACAAAACATCTATACCTGGTGCACAGCAATCAGCACACACTGGCAAAGGTCGCATGCTACCCCGCGACATTGTCATTTTCTTTTGGTCACCTCGTTTTGCTTTGGGATCCGTGGTGAAGGCTTCCCTAAGGATCCACTACTATGTTAAATATATGATAAGAGAATGGCCCAGACACACTGAAATGCAGAAAAATCAATTGTAAAAATCAGTTCTACTTTCACACAGTTAGTTAACATGGCAGTCATAATAAATAGCCTTTACATTCACATAGAAAATAATTCATTTACATAAACATCTTAACTCTGCTTAAACATGCAATTTTCAAGAGGAAATGCACCAACTCTCCACATGACTGTCGCTGTATTCGGAGCCTTCCAAAGAAAAACTATGTGCCCTACATCAGTACATGAAGAGCTTCAGGGAAATTATTTGGCTAATGAACGCTGTAAAAATAAAATGCTTTAACAGAAAACATGCTGGTGGTTATGGACATAGCTTTACAAATATGATGAAGTTGTAATTTTAAAATGTTGCACTGCAAAACTCACACAGAATTACAGTAATACACTCATAGTCATAGCAAAGACTGTTTAATTTGTCAGTGTTTACTAATTTCTAACTGTCAAGGCTGCAAACTTCCAAAAATTACTCTAGATTTAAAATCTACTCTATGATTTCTTTATCTAGATGTCTACATGCTACATCTAGACTCCATGAACACATTCCTCTTGAAAGCAGGGTATACTAGCTGTTTTTAAAAGAATTTCAACTGGACATTGGTACCAGGAAGGGACAGAGTGAGAAACCTAGTCAAGTCCTTTCGCAATGCTGCAAAGCAGAACTTTTCCCACAACATAAACGTATACATAATTTTTCATCAGGCATTTATTTGGCAAGCCGCCCTTTGCAAGGGTCAAAAACATCAAGACAACATTGCGTACGCCGTACCTGCAAGGGCTAGGCCACCCTCTGTTATCGCCCTTCCTTCCTCTTCTTGCGGTTACGGAATCAAGTCGGTTCGTTCATCTATTTCGTCTTCATTTCCCTAAAAATAATTCTCATGAAACCTTAGATGATCACTTGATGCTTTTTAAATGAAATGCAAAATTACTGCGATCAGATTTGTTTGAAATTTAGTACTATCTGGGCTTTGCATTAGATGAAAACCTCTGCAACACACAGCGGCGAAAATTCATTCTTTCATTTCTTCCTGGACAGTGCTGAAAATAGTATTGATAATGTCGTAAAAGGTGACTCATACCACTGGGTGAATTAAGTCACTGGCTCCTAACAAGACTATTTTGGCGATAAATAATTAAGTGATTTCTTACACAGGTTTCTAAAGTAATTTATGTGTATATGCAAGTTAAACACGACAGTTTTATATTTTACGACAATATCCAACCGTTCGGGCGTTCCTTCGCTCGCTCAGGCCTCTCGCGGTCGAAAACACGATGCGGTACTCACTCACACGCTATCACTCAGTCATCTGGGCATTTCCTACTGCGCAGTACTGGAATGCCCCTTAATTTTACCGACATGGACAACCCAAATCAAATGTCGGCCAGCTCTGATATCCCATAGATAGGCCTGCTGGGGGCGGAGGAGTCGGCCTGGCAAGGGCGAAAAAAAAAGGGGGGGGGGTTCTTCTATAATCTATACTGTAGACCACAACAACACTATAACAAAATTACTCTCTGTAGTGAGCTATAGTATATTAGGCTATGCTTATGAAAATTGTGAAAGCTGATAAAAAAAGTCGAGGCAAACAAAGTAGACTCGCAGCTCCTCGGGAGCATAGCATAATTTCAATGAAAGGGGAGTTTTGATTACCCGTTACTTGTGTTTAGAAATTACATTTTGTGATGTTGCAATGAAATGGAATTTGCTATTACCCGGGCTGCTATTAAACAGAGTCGACTGTATCCATTACAGTACAATGGTGAAGTGAGAATCAGACCAGTTTAACCTACAATTTTGTTGTTGTTGTTGTTGTTGTATTGAGATGTTTTGCATGCTGGATAAGGGGGGGGGGGCATCGTCCACCGATATTTTTCACAGTGGAAGCGACAAATACCTTTAATGATATAAGGGCATGAATTAACCCACATGGCCAAGACTGAGACTTTTTTTTTTCCGTGGTAGAATGACCTAACTAATAAGTGGTATGATTCTCTCTTCCGCACAACAACTCTGTTTAGCCCTCTTTGCCACAAAGTATGTGGCTTAGCTTCCTTTGCCATGCCATCCCTGGGAGAGGAAATAAGAAACAACCCCTTTCTCTGGCACATTTGGTATTTTGAATGCTGCAGGCCAATGTATATCAATCAAAATGTATAGTGTGTGTCATGATTATGACCTGAGCCCTATCGTTAGGCTGTTTAAAATTTAACTCTACAGAAAATAATCAGGAACCTCACGGAGACAAAAAAATCCATGAAATACTACATACAATTAATATTGATGAATGCCTTCAAATCTGCGAACAGCCGCTTTTTTTCAAGCACCCTTGTCTACGTTCATCTAGAGAATTAGGGCCTTAACAAACCAAGACTTCTTTACGATAAGGAGGCAAACATCGACCTACCAAAATAACATCTCAGACTAAAGTAAAACTGATCAGATTAAAAGTCACGTTCAAAGATTTCCAATCTACAACAGCCACTTAATGTCAATAAGTAAATTGTGCACGGAAATACCTAACCTAAGGACTCATATTCAAGAAAGAGATTTTCAACAGGATGTCTTTTTTATATATGTTTTTTAAATTTATTTGTTTGTAAATAATAGTTGACATTTACTATGTCTTGCGCAAACTGTAGTCTTGACACTTGTAACCAAGATCTTCCTTTCATAAACTGGTCAAATGATCATCAGTATCACTGTGATTCAAAGCTTTCCTTCATACTGGTACACGTTTGTTGATTGCTATTTATAGGCTGGTAATGTGCCCTCAATATAGTACGTATTATGTGTTTGCTTCTAAAGCTAAAATACCTGAAGTATCGGTTGATATCAGCGTATCTATAATGTTTATTTAGGCTAAATGTTTACAAACAGGTACTTTTCTAAGCTTATGACCATGTGGTTTTTTTTAAGGTGATCTTACTAATTAGAACAGTTCCCATTAGATACGTTTTACGATGCAAATGATTTACTTCAGGATAAACAATGTCAACATTTGTAGCCGGAGGGGAGAGTTAGAATCAATGGGGTGATGTTCTAGAAATGTGTGTTCCATCACTACGAAGACTACAGTTTTGTTACTTGTAACTGAATCTTCTTTTCAACAACTTAACTGATTTAGTGATAATCGGTAAACTATCTAATGCTATTTATTCCTTTCCGTCAAATGTTCATACAATCATACAGGTACATGTGTGTTAAATAATTTGTGTAAACTGGTAATGTGCTCTGAAATGTGCATGTGCTTCTAAAACTACGGTGGGAATCTGCAGGTCAGTAATTTTAAGTTATGCTCGTATTTGGTCAGTTTTCGTTAAATTCGGCTTCGATTACAAGTCACATTATTTCACATCGTCGTATTGTCGGGAGACGGCAGTTGAGCTGTCAACATGACTTTGGAAGACAAGAGGAACAATACAAATAATAATGTTTATTAATTAATAATGCTAATTTTCTCCATTTCTTTGGTTTTCATCATCAAAATCCTAAATCACAGCGTTTTCTCGTTACATCTTTCATGTTTTCGATAATGCTTCTTCAATATAAGTTATAAGATCTTTGCTGAGATAAGGACAAAATGTAACATCATACCTCTGAGAGTTCTTTTTTTTTTTCTTTCTAAGTTTTAATATGGAAAATGGAATTTTGGATAATTTAGTCATTATTTCTTCAGTTTAGAAATTTGACAAACAGAGAAAGTAATATATCCTTAAGATTGGTTGACATCGGATGCCTGTAATGTGCAATGATTTTCTCAAGTGCACATGTTTTTCTATGACTGTGATCGTGCTTTTTTTTTTTTTTTAAGGGGGGAGTGTGGGCAGGAGGAAGGGGTAATCTCAGTAACCATAAGAATTCCTAATGGTGTTGTTTTTTTTTTTACGGTACAAATGATTTACTGTAAAGATCATTAATTTCAAAATATGTCCTTCAATTTAGTTAATTTTAAAGACATGAATGGAAACTAGATGTATTAAGATGACAGGTTATGATAGAAAAAACTCATTGATTTGAATTCAATCTTATAAAACACCCTCTCGGTGGCTTATTTCTCATTGCCTCAAAGTAATCTTATGAAAATTTAGACGCCAATCCACATTTTGTGGCCTAGACTAGCTCTCTTTGCCTGGGAAAACTAACCCACAATTCTCGAATATTCAATACAATACTAGCCGAAATTTGAATGCGATACGATACTTCTGACAAGCCAGAAATGTCTTTCTGAAAGAACCCTTTGGCGTTTGTCCGAAATCGATATCTCAGTTATGAGATCGTTTATGAAATTTTGAAATCCTGAAGTGCACAATACTTAAGTTGCGATTTGTTTGAAAATGAAAACGCGTTAAATCGATCTACATCTCGGGCATCCAAATTCTCTAGCACCTGTGTATTATAAATGTAATGTAAACAAATTGACAATTGCCTTCCTCTCCCACCCACACCCTATCCTTGCGCAGTCTTTTTCACTTTGTACAATACGATGCAGGCAGCATACTGGATAGAAAACACTTCAGCGTAATACTTCAGACCTACAGGACCCTTACATTCTACAGAGGTCGACACAATGATCAAGGCATGGCCTACTGGAAGGTCTGAGAAACACCCCGTCTACGCCGGCTCATCTAAAGTATAACTTTTCACTTGATCATATAGGATATACTTTATTTTTCTTTCTCTGTGCCACGGCTGTCCATGTAAAGGCTGTGTAGTTCTTTTAACCGAGAACCACCTTTCTTCCATCATTTTAACAGTGCTGTAGGATGGCTGCAGAACAATCACAACCGCAAGGACATGGAGACAAAATGTGTGCTGTGTAAGCAGATCTTCAGTTTCATTAAAAAAAGGTGCTGGCTTCTCTTGTTGCAGTTAATCTTAAAACAGAATACAAACAGTTGTGAAGTGAATCTGTTTATATGAGTTCTGAATAAAAAATTTTGCAAGACTTATTATTTCACAAAGCTTTCTAACGTTCGAAAACATGGACAACTAAGAATAATAATGTCAACAGATCACTCCTGAGTATCATGACTGGGAGGGCGGTGAAACCTCATTTATATAATCGAGAGTAAGGTTCCAAACTGTCGTAACTCAAGTACAGAATAACTTGAGTTATGGCAGTTTGGAACCTTACCCAGTTTGGAACCTTACCCTTGATATGTCCATATTCAGGCATGAGTTTTCGATTGTTATTGTAAGGACAAACATGGGATGGGCCTTTGACCCATGCCTGCTCAATGAACAGAGATGAATAATTTAAAAAAAAATGTCATGAAGTACAAGAATATGACCTTAGACATTAAACAGAGATTAACCACACATTCAACACCAGCACGGGAAAAAAATCCCAATGAAAATCTGGCAAGAGTGTGTGAAATCATTCATAACTTGATTTTGTTGTTGTTTGTTTGTATTCTTCCCATAGTCAGTCTCCATGCAATCCTGTATCTCAATATGGATGACATACATGTGAGGAACACACAGACAATAAATTAAACACATTAAAAAATAAAAAACAAGGCATACTAAAATAGTTAGCCAGATTTCTTTTTATTTTCATAAAAGACACTCATACAATAAAATGAGAGGGGAGTGTAAAAAAAAAAAAAAAAGAGCCAACATAGGGAACTAGCATAGTTGTTATGTCATGTCATATAATAATGTGAGTTAATGCAGTGAACAGTTGCACTTTCAGCTGTTAACAGAAAGATAATGAAACATGCATAAAAACAAGCACACCCATTCTGTAACATAGCAATAGCAGACCCAGCAGTGGCTGATTATCTATTGGCATGAGTCAAAATGATAGTCCTCCACTGATACTTTACACAGATACAATTTTGTATGGAGAGATTGAAATTTTTCAGATATTTTCAGACTAAGAATTTTCAGGGAGTGAGGGCAAGAAGAGGGGTCAAAATTTCACAGTTTTTCCTGGAATCTTGATATTTCATTAGAATCTCAGTTCCTATTACCAGCTGTCTGACACAAGAGTACATCAAATTGGCTTCTACTATATATACGGTACAGAAAGGATGGATGATCAAGAGAAATCTTTAAATTGTTTGACAATATAATTTCGCAAATGCTGCAGTAAGAAGAAGTTATTCTTTGTTCCAAAACGGCATCCACCATAAAAAAATAGGACAATAAAATGGGCTGGTAAGAACAGTCTGTTTCAAACTACTATCAGTGTTGAGGACTATGCATTCAATGTTCTTGAGCAGCCTGTAAGACCTTGGTCAATTCAGTGAAACACATCTGGCAACTGAGCAATACAATGTCTACCATTAACCATCACAACCAGATCATTTCTTTGATCCCTCAAGAATTTTTGTCCAACTCATGGGATCAGAATTTAAGGCAGACTCACTGGAACAAGATGAAAGCAGATTACAGGCACTCGGAGCTGTGGTGCAATCACAAATTTCATCTAGGGCGATTTTCGTTGAGAATAAATTGTGTGATAATCACGGACCAGGTCATACAATTTATTTATGTTACCATGACCAAAGGTAAGATTGATTCCCAGTTAAAGCTGTTGAGATAATACTGGTGCACTCTTTGAACACACTCAGAATGCCCAATTTTCACATTTCGTTTGAATGAGAGCGAATGCACCTTAACAGTGAAACTATTTTGAAATGCCCATTTTGCTATTCCATTTTTTGGCAAGCATTTACAGAAAAAAAGCAAATCACTTTCAATCTGTGATAAACAACTGTCAAACAACCCAGCATTCACACAAGCAAACTGATCCAAATCAAACTGACAAACTGTACAAGTTGAACAGAAAACTTACATAATGTTACAAAATGTAGGTATAGCTTGCATACAAGAAGCAGATAATAAGTAGATATTGTACAATATGAAACAAATTTGTTTTTGAGTACAATTCAGCAAGTGACAACCAATCATGTGATCAGAATTTGAATGAAATTTGTACAGTAATTTGTACAATGTTTGGTGATTTGGTACACTGCCACTACGAATGCATCAAAAACAAAAGAAAGAATAATAATAGCATTGAAAAAGCAGTTAACTTTGAACCCAAGGAACAATTCAATGAATTGTACACATGTGCAGGATTGGAACATCTGCATGTCCATGATAGATTAGCAAAACTGTGAAAAGAGAACAAGAGAGCAAGAGCATCTGATTGTAACAAAGCAGCATAATAACACAGTCAACTGAAGGGTGGGTTTAAATTGAAATTTACAAAAAACCCACAAAAAAAGTGACACATTTTCATGATGTGATCATAAGATGCCTGACTCTTTTGTTTACAAGTTATGCAATGGCTGCTGCTGTTATAAAAAAACAATGAACACCTCAGAAATAGTAATAAAAGAAGATTGGTGGATTTAGCAGACAAACAAACAAAAAAAAAATAATGGCCCATGGTTTTCGGTCCCCGAGAAAACATTCAATATAATTACAGTGTAGAGAGGGGAAAACCTCGTAAATGGCTTTGATAAGGTGGAAATAGCATGCGGCACTTTCATCCCTCCCAGATCCACTGAAGAGAGAAGACAAGACACTTTATAAATGATTCATAGGAAACCTTATTAATGATTCATCAATAACACAGATTAATAACTGATTAATCTGTGTGTAAGGAAAAAAAAAAACAAAACCAAACTGAAATGATATCAGTTGATAATGAATAATATTAACTTAAAGACTTTGTAAAACTGATATGAATGAAGTGATCAATGTGGGATCGGATAAGAATGTGCCAAAAAATAAAATGTTAAAACAGATAGAAACCTAAATAAAGTAATTTAAGTTAAAAAAAAACAAAAAACTGTGATAACGAAAGACAATGAAATATATATGACATGCATGCCTCTTTTCTAACTTTCCAAGTAAACAGATTTCATAACAAGATTCTAGATCTTGCCTCCTCACTGATATTTCACGAAGTTTATTCACTTTGTAAACTTTTGTTTTGACCTTTGTCAGATGTTCCTACTTTGCAACTAGATAAATTTGTTGCAGAATTTATTTTCAAACATACATATATACGTTTTTTTTCATACGTAGATTGTAGGTAAAAACCTAGCTGGGGTTATAAGCAGGATGCAACAACTAACATGAAATACTGATCGAGTGAGCTTGGCAAACAACAATGGCATATGCTCATAGAATCACATCATCCAACAAAATAACTTTCACACACATAAAAATAACTGCTCCATGACAAAATAAGAAAATGAGCTTTTAGTGATTTTGAAAACTAACTCTGCTTGAGCATGCTTAGACTGATTTGATGACATAAGAATGCTTTCAGATTTGTGGGCCCTTAGCTGTGGAAATGCACCTGAGGAAATAGCACATTGCAAAGCAAATTGCATGATGCCTTGGTGCAATGATTAAAGCTTAAAATATACTTCTAGGGAGATATTCTTTTTAATGGCTGTACTGTGGAAATGAGATGGGTGATCACCAACTGACAATTGCTTCATTATGTGGTTGTATTTGTATAGTCTCTAGGAGCAGAATGCTACATACACAGACTTCTAAACATAATATAAAAGGCCCTGAATAAAAACATCAGAAAATCGTAATAATTTTAATAATATTCATCATCGGAATCTCTTCTAATAGTTCTTTTCACAGATACTGAAATTTCAGTACTACTCTGTAAATTCCTAATGTGTACTTCCCATTTCGTCAAAGGCAAGGCTGGTATAAAATTTGATAAAACTTCATGATAGCAACAACACTCATCATACAAACTCACTCCAAAAAAATAATCACCAAATTATTCACAGATAGGCTGCAAAGGAAGCACACTCAAAACTATTTAATTACTATATTCACAGAGCAAGCTTCTACACTATGTTACAAATATAATGGCCAGTAGAGGAACAGTAACTAACCACATTACAAAAACAAAAAATAATTTCTCATCTCCTAAAAAAAAAAATGTCAAAAAATTAGCTCAAAACTGAAACAATAGAACATGTACAAAATAGAAAGGCAGAATCCAGACAGGACTATTAATATCTACTAACATGACTTCTATTTTTTATGTGCTAGTCTTTACAAAAAAAAGAAAAAAAAGAAAAAATACGAAACTGCTGCTTCACTCACTGAACTGGTCTTTCGTGAAGAATGATGTGGCATGATGACAATGAAAGCAATGCTTAAGGCACACAGACATCCTCTAAAGCTTTATAATCCAGCGCAGCAAGTCTCAGAAAATGACAGCATATGAACCAAATGCATCAGAGAGTTATCTTTCTAGAAAGACTTATTCACTTATATGTCTTAAACTTTTGGTGAGTAAGCAGTGGAGGTTAATTCCTTAACCAAAAAGGGATATCAATGCTGGAGTTTTATTTTAAAAGACTGTTTATCTCCCTATTTTGATGCTGATGTCCAGTCTTTTGATACAAAAAACCCAGAACGCCATGAGTAAATCTTGCTGGACATTCTGGCGATGAATTGGGCCACATTCTCTAGAAATCCTAGCAGAAATGTCAGAATGGTTATTGAAATTGAAATCCTTTTAGGGTCTGATATTTCAAACAATTTCTTGCACTTACAAAATTTCCTAAGTGTGTGATTGTGACCAGCTACAGTACTGCCCCAAATTCATCTCTCTCTCTCTCTCTCTCTCTGTACAATACTGTCTAACTCAAAACACAATGCAGGGATTTTACTTTAGGTGCAATACAATCTCTGGACATCAATAAACATTTTTAACTATAGTATTATGAGACTCTTTCATTCCCAGAGATGACAGCAAGAGCAAAATCATAATTATAACAAACTTGAAAAAAAAAAATGCTGCATAACAGTGATTGTGTTGTATTACTTGAGCAGGTGGGAACTTCCATTTGAATGTAAACCTCAACTTTGTGTGCATGGCAAGATCTGGAATTTGGTGTGGAAGTGTCAACATTCAAAACATCCATAATGATTTCAAATAAAAAAAACGTTCGCTTGTACACATACAATACACTTGGAAAGAAGACCTCTAAATTGACCAAAGCTAGAAGGAATAATCTGCATACTGAATGATAATGTCTTTTGCCTTAGAGGCAGATGGAATATGAAGCCTACATGTATAAGTTTGGAAGACTAGTTATGTATTAAAGATAATATTTAACTTGTTAAAAGACATTTTGCTGGCTCTTCTTGACTTGACCAATGCTACGGTGAAGGGGATCCAGTATTTGACCTTTCATGAGGTTGCACTGTTTTAAACTGACAGTCTTAATTAACACTTGTATACAATGCTTCACTGCTTCATTGCCAGCTTTTTTAAAGAATTATGTTCTAGAACTTAAGCCCTCTCTGGACACATGATGGAGTATGAACTCATAGGGTCACACAAATATATTTGGGTGCTAAAAAGTTCAGCTAAAACAGTGAACAGCCGATCTTTGGCCTACTGGATTATTTCAATAACTCTTCATGAAATTCACTGCAGCACAGGAATTAATGTCAAATGATAAATGAAAACTGCAAGCTGAAATATAAATGTTAACCTTCTTGAAACAAAAAACCTCTCACAATAACAACACATATCTAAATCCAGTACCAACAGAGAAAGGAAAAAAAAAATGATAATAAACCCACATAATAAAATCAACAAAACAAATCAACAAAATTGATGATGAAAACCTTCTGCATATGAACAATTTATTCATAAATTTCTCTTATATATTTACATATTACATTTTATCTCTGAGGTCAAAAGCAAAGAGACTAGTGATCATCTGTGGCTGAGAATGGCTGTCATACAATCACTTGTCATGATGTTTTAATTTGCAAGAAATCTTTGTTTAACAAAAAGTGCGAGGAAAATAATATGTCATTCACACTGCAATAATATAGTAACAGTCGACTCCACTTGATTGCAACATTTCGCAGAAACTATGAGAAAAGCACCTCCCGCTCTTTTCCATGTTCCCGTGGATCTGCATTTAAGAGGAGTCAACTGGATTTAATGACTCTGAGATCGTTAAGTCTCATACCTTTTCTTTTGGCATGTTGAATAATACAGAAACAATTTCATAACTGTCTTTTATCTCCTACTCATGAGTCTTACTACAGAATCTATCAACCATAAAATGATAGCTCTAGCAAGTATAACTAGTGTAGCAAGGGCTGATCATAAAAAATAATCATGTTTTTTATTTTACATGTGGCTTTTATATGTATACGGATTCTAAGCCGCTCATGCAACTATGAGTCTACTTCATGGGCAGAATGGTTGATTCACAGCAATCCATTTGGCTTTATAGATAATCCAGCAGAACACTTTAAATTAGCATTACATTCACTTCATACGTTCCCCTCCCCATCCATTCCCAAATCACATCTTTCCTTAAACAAGCATTAAAAATATAAACAGCAACACCAAAGTGATAAAAAGACAGCTGAATAAAAACAACAACTTAAAAATTGTAAATGAATGGCAATGATATTAATGAGAATGTCAAAAACAATGATGAAAGTGATGATGATAATGATGATGATGATGATGATGATGGTGGTGGTGGCGGTGGTGATGGCTGGTGACAAGGTAGATGACTGCTTGACTCGTGATGAACTCTGGTGAGCTGTTGTAGTTTCTGAACGTGGAAAAAAAACGAGCTGGTTGACTCTGAACCTGACTGACAATACAGCACGGTCAATATCTTGTACACATAGCACTGCTGGTCCTGAAAAGAAAGGCAGAATTCTCAAAGTTTAGACAAAAAACAAATGTGACACTTAGGCACGATAAAAAGATCATTTATAAGGAAAAAAGAAAAACCATGACTTATTCATTCTTTATGTGTACAGTTACTCAATAAATGTAAACCAATACATCAATTACAGTGTTAGATCTACATATCTATCAGCTGACTTGAAGGAAACACAAGGGAGAACAGAAGAGCAGTGAATAGGTGGTGCTGTATGTATTCTAAAAGCTACTCATTGGCTGAAAAACTACTGCAAGTACTGTAAAGTTGTTTTCTTTTATTGCATGCAGATTCAATTTTTTTTTAATTTTGCAAGTTGGGCTAGACTTGCAAATATTACTTTGCAAAAAAAAAAGTTCTGGTCTGAGTATCTTACCTCCTGAGAAAAAAAGTTCTTGTCAAACTATTTCAAATGGCTTCCTACTTGTTATTACTGGTAATCTGTATACTAAGTAGTATGGGAAGCAAGGAGAGTGCTTGAAGACAGAGGGGAAAGTATTCTAAATGTAAGCATATACCACAATCTGCAAGACAGTTGATGACCCTCAACCTTCTTTAGCAAAATATACCAAAAGTTTACTTTGGTACCTTTCACTCACCACATTTCACTGACATAAGGATTGAACACAAAATGCTAGACGTCTTGTGACTTCAGGTCCCCATTTGAAATATGCTGTGTCTTTTTGGATTCCATCGCTGCTTGCATGCGGGCCAGTTGTTCCTGCATTCTCCGGAGCTGAAGATGATGATAGCAAGAGTCCATTTATTATTTATTAGCATCTATTAGGCCTACGGTCAGAAATGCTTGATATTAGTGATTTCTTCCTCATGCAACAATTTTCGACTCTGAGAATCTAGTGTATTCCCCAAATATGAAAAGTTAAATGGCACATTACACAGGAGAAATGTCTAAAGCTGTTTGTCATTAAAGTCAGCTTGGAACTTAGTGTACAGTTTTCTGCATCTCTTAGACATGAGACTGGCCATCTGCATATGACCACAGTAATGTGCTATTCTAAACTCTTTAAGTTGTAAAAATGTTACTTAAGAGTTGATAACAACAGTAAAAATAAATTGCAGGGTAAAGAGGCATTACATCAATTTGCATGCAGCTTGGCTTGACCAAAAAATAATCTAAACTCAGTAATATCAATATCTCAAGTCCTCATCTCTCCTTCCCTTTGACAACCAGGAGCTAAAACTCTCATTAACACACAAAAAACACCCCTGAATATTTATCTCCACATTCTTTGAACTATCAAATACTTACCTCCTCTTCCTTGGCTCTGAGTTCTCGGTCCTTGTCAGTCATATCTCCACCTCCATTCTCCATCCTGGCAATTGGGGCAGAAGGTTTTCTGTTGATAACCAAAAATATACATTTAAGTAAGGCATACTATGTATTTTCTAAAAAACATGGTTTGTATAAAAAGTATACTTTCAGGCATTTAACATTTGGAGATTACCTTAATATTATAAGGAACAGTAATTTGTTTTCAATTACATATTATCTTTTTCTTATCACTGGTCACACCGTAGATATATTGTAGATTGACTTGCTTGGTACTTCTCTTCAATTTCTCCATATTTGTGATTTGACCTGGACTTCTGAATCTATGTAAGCCGACAGGCCAAATTAAACACAAACTAAATTTTGGATCTGTGAAAAGTTACCCGAATTCAAACAAAGATCAGGTATATTTCCACAAAATATGTAATTCAAAAGGGCTCACAAAGCAATATATGATGTCGGCTTTTATCAATGTAGGGCTGTTGCCCAATTCAGAAATAGTACAGTACAATTTCAATGAACAACATGTAACTGTTTTATTACAACAAAATATCAAGGGAGGACAAAATGTTATCTCTAGAATTACAAGAGGCACAAATAGGCATGTGCAATGAACTGTGCAGAGGGACCACATGATTAAAAACACGCCAGATCTGGGTCTATACTGTCTTAAGAAACTCAATCCCTTCCAGTCATTTAAAACAGAATGACCTTCTTCAATGATAACCTCTCCAAACAAGAGTAACAAGATCTCTATCCACAGTTCACCACACACACAAAAGCTCAAAAACATATTGGAAGCTTAGAAGCCAATAAACTGTAAAGGTATGAATTTTCATGCACAAACAGTGTATTTATCTTTCAATACAGCTTGAGCCTGGGCTGCTGAATTTAAGTTACAAAAATTTGCAAAGTTCTTAGTCAAACAGGTACTTTCATATAACTGCCTCTTCACTTCAGTGAGTAACTAAACTAAACAGATGTGGGGAAACAGCCTACAGTATCATGAAAGCTATCTTGTAAGAAATAAAAATACAAACAGATTAATGCTCAGTGTAACGTAACGAGACTGTCATAGCTGTCCTGTACAGAAAGAAGCGTTTGTCCCATAAGTACAGACCGAACAGACAAATGCAACAAAGCTTATTTCTTTTCATTTTCCCTCTTGCAAAGCAGAAATGAATAGTAAATAATAAAATACCTTAAAACATTGACACACTATATCAACCATTATCAATACAGAAAAATGATAAAAATAGAGGCTAAACAGGAATGCGGACATATCACTGAAAAGAAACACAAATGTGAATGTTTCTCACACCTTCAAAATGTTATAAGAAGTTCAATCCCCATAAACTCAACATATCTTTGACTTCACTTCAATAAAAAGCTACCCTAAGTTTCAATCGTATAAATCTTGCTGGGGAAAAATTTCCTGCGAACTGTTTTTATTAATCATCAGTACTATCAGATTTGGTTCTGGGTGCATACATCTAAGGAATCTACTGTCACTCACACTCTTAAACTGGTCAAAAGAGATCTATTTTTACATAAGCAAAAGCTTACAGAATACTATTTTCTTGAAATCAGACATGGAAAAATAGATTGAGGAACTAAACACAGATCAGATGCTATGTTGTGCATTTTTTTTTTCTGCATTCACATTACAGCAGATTATATTTCTGTGCAAGTCTTATATATTTCAATGTGATATTTTCTCTTGACAACAAAAACATAATAAAAAGGTGCAAATACAGAAAAATTAAATGCGGGTGCTTTTAAATCCTGATACAAAAACATTCTGTGATAACTTCAGTATACAAGTTCCAATATGATTATCTAAGACAAATATTCTTCTATTAATACTCATGAAAATAGACAGTAAAGTGTCCCTGAGAATAAGTAAATGAAACAACTATCCTGCAAAATGAAAATACATAGGAGTAAATTACTATCAAAAAAAAAGTATGGAGGAGTATGAAATCCAGAGGTGAATATGTGAAACTCATAACTGAAGGGAAATCTTTGTGATATAAGAAATACAGCCAACTCCACTTAACTGCCATCCGGATAATCGCAACTTCCTTGATCATAAATGCTTGATCATACCATTTTCCATAAATCAAAATGCTATATTTCACATTAAATGACTGGACAACTGACCCTCCTCTTTATGGCAACTTTTTGACCGTGATTATGTGGGACTGACTGTATATTTTAACAGTGGCTTTCAAGTTGCATGAACCACAATGCTGAACACCATAATTCTCCAACTGACTGCCACAAAAGAAGGAGGGGGAGGGGAGGGGGAAGGGGATGCTAATGATGGTCATAAGATTATGATAAGATGCATATAATTTTATCGGATTATTGAAGAACCTTGAGCCTCACATTCTTTGGAGGTTCAGAATTACAGATTTCTAAAAGCGTCAACATTCAGCATAATAACGAATAATAACCGATATGGAAATTTTATTGAGGCAAAATTCCATACAAAACACCAACACAAAACAAACAAGAAGTTGTAGGAGATACACAGGAGGAAATGTATGCTGTTTGTAAAACCTCTATTTTCTGGTGCTGATTAATCATTTGGGACATGAACCCAGCAAATATATCTGTGGTTTGCAGATAACGTCACACAAGATTTTACCTTTACATGAAAGCTTCATTCAGAACTTTGCAGCTGTAACAGCATGCAACCATGACTTAATATTGTTTGCTTTGAATCTGATGCAATGCAAAGTATGCTTACACAGACATATTATGATAAAATGCCAAAATATTTCCAATCATGCCCTGTATCATTTGGCACCAGAAAATACGAGGTTTTACAGCATTCCTATTATAATGCATTCTACGGTACATGTGATAAAAGAAGTTTTTTTTCTTTTTTTTTCATTTTTTATTTATTTCTCAGTCTATAGCTTACCAGTCATCAAATACAGATGAGGTGCATGTTTTCCGTGAACCACAACCCATCAAATATGATAAGAAATGAAAGAAGAGAAAGAGGGAAAAAAAAAGGATAAACAATCTTGAGTTCATAAATAAATGACAGTGATGAAAGCTGAATGAATATATTGTATGTCAAAGAAACAAATGAATTATAATAAAGGAAAATAAATGACGTAAAAAACTGAGATCCCCGACTACTAAACTCAGATGGTCATGAAAGAATACACACCCCGACAAAATTATTTAAAAGTGTTTCATAAATTTTATTTGACACTAGGGTGACTTACAGAAACATAAAGTTATACAGAACTCAGCCCTGTCTTGTAAAATGTTCACTTCAAGTGTCTATGAAAACAATGAAATTTTTTTGGTCGATACCAGATTTTTTAAATTTGCTGCTCAACTATCACTTAATAAAATTTAAGAAAATAAGACTACCCATACAGATGTTCTTAAAGTTTCTGTTTATCCCAATAAATGCTTTTTCAAAGAATGTATGAACTAGGAGAAACACACCAAATTGTGATACTGGATTCACAAAACATCAAATTGATATTTCAAACTATATGTAATCTACTTTATCACACAGCATACCCGAATACCACTAGACTATGTAACGAATTTTCATCAAACAACATTTTCACTCGTTGTAACTGGATATGACACCCCTAGACAACAATGAATACACTTTCACAGAAAACCTAATAAACCCAAAATGTATTGAAGATAAACAAAGTCATGGCTATCAGGGTTGGGCATGTTCATCAAAATCTCAGTTCAGATCAAGTTCTGTTCACTATGGGGAAAAAAGCTCTAGGATCAGTTTTAGTTCAGTTCTATGAAAATTTAGTAATTTTCAGCTCAAATCAGTACCTCTTGATTTTAAAAATTGGCACTCAATTGGCTTTACAAGGTACATGTGAACTGATCCAAAACTAAGGTAGAAAATTAAAGTTCATATCAAGCACCCGAAACAGCTCCAGTTCAGTTCATCCAAAATGGCCATTAGGCTCAGATCAAGTTCATGTGAACTGAACTCAAGTTTACAAACTGCGTTCATATAATTTCAGTTCTGCCCAAGCCTGATGGTTATTAAGAGATACACTGTGACAGTGGAATACTGACCCTGCTTTTGGCTTGGTGCTGCCTCCGCTGGCCAGTTTCTCGGCTCGGTAGTTTTCATAATGCATTTCTTGGGTGACCTCTTGCAAATCTTGCATGTGAGTGCTGCAGAGTAAGAAAAATGACATCAAAATCTTTCAAACATGTTTTTGATAAGAGGGAGCGTTTCTTAATATGTGATTTAGAATATTACAAGGTACTGCTCATGATTATGAGCTATGGTCATCATGTGGTGCAGGTCAGAGTCACCGGAAAAGTCCTAGGCTGGACCGGGTTTTTTCAATAACAAATGAAATCCAAATTGAACATCTAAGAACGATACTCATCATACATAATCTGACCCATACTACATACAGCAGTCTTTTCCATTCATGCAAAAAGCGATCATTTACGCAGCAAAACTCTTTAGAATTCTCCAATCCTCAAACCATCCACTACCATGTCCTTTTACTACTTTCTCTACATGCATAGAGCATAAATCTTTTTCACATGTTTTCCAGTGAAACTGGCTATCTGGTTAGCTGGACCGATTGTTGCAGTTCGTTCTAGGCCTTATTTGGTTCAAGAATATAGTGAACAAGAACCAAAGAAGATGTCCAACAGACTGAATGTGAAATGTGGTCTTGATATTACAGTGTTACTACAATAGGACCTTCAAATCTCAAATCTCAAGATTTTTGAACACCTTGTTTATTCCTTACAATGATCAGTGCTGAGACCCTTATATTCCTTAACAATATTTGCTCATGAACCTGAACATTTCACAAACTAGTAAGGCATCTTACTCCCAGGAATTCAATTTATGAGATCCATAGCTCATAAATCCTAAAACTTCCTGTTACTCACATGAGCATTGTTCTCAGCTTGATGAAGTCACAGTGTTCTGGATTCTCCACCTCCACTACTCCCCACGGGTACATGCGCCCTCTGACCTTGCGACCTTTGACTTCGATGATTGTGTTAGCACCTACTACAGCAAATGGTACTGCATTCTGTGGATGGATACAAATATTGTTCTTGAATCAAAGAATTATCTATGTTCTAAGATGCAAAACCATAAAAAAAAAACATGATGAAAATAATTTAACACGGCCTGCCCTTCTGAAATGCCAGTTTTACTGCAGAAAGTTGATGAAAGGCAAAATGAAAATTTTACGGTTTACAATTACAATTTTTACTAACCAGTGTTCAAAGTGACTACCAACTATTATGGTAAATAACCGTACATGCTTTCCAAAGAATATGAAGTAACCAACATTTATAATTTATTCCTCAGGTGTGTTCATGAAAATCAATAAAACATTTGTATAAAGAATGTGTTCAACTGTACCTCCACAACCACACATGCAATATGAAGCAGCCAATATTTCCAATAATAGTCAAATTTCACTCAAAAATTTTTTTTTTGGTTATCTCAAAACACTAATATAAAAGATTTTTTTTATATAAAACTTTCTTGACTAAGCAATCAAATTGGGTAACTGGTCTTATGAAAGTGTTCCTTACATGGTCTGATAAGGGAACACCATCCATATTGATGTTTAAGGTTGTACACTAAATAACATAACTGGAGGTATAAACCTTAACACTTCCAAACCTACAAATTTACCATAGTGACCGGAGAATAAAAAGGAGTGAAAGAAAAGGCATGAGTATGTGAGGAAGAATAAATAAGAAAAAAAAAATGGAGAGCAGAATGAGAATGAGAAGGAGAGACTGTAGTGTATCAACCTTGAGCTGCCTGCATTGTTCTTTATAATCCTCATCTTCATCAGAATCACAGTCAGGGAGAGGATAAATCCTGATGTTCATGTCATCTATCTGGTCCAAAATCTTCAAACAGACAACAAACAAAAAAAAAAGGGTGAGGAGATATAATCACATACTTCTCATGAGCTAAGTCTGCATATCTTCTATGTAAACAAGTGTCAAAGCACATTCCTGTTTTCAGTGCGACAACATAGATATCATCCATTGTATCCTGATGGTGCACAAGGCTTGAAAAAAAAACTTGTGCACCATAATTCTTAAAAAAAAAAAAATTTTGGGAATGTCACTTTGTTGCTATGTGAACCAGTGAGGATCAGCAAGATATAAATGAATAGGACAATAAATAAATTTTTCAGATGTACCTCACTGTTAAATACACTTTTTATGCATGTAGGCATACTTTATATCAAAGTTTTACCATAGTCTGCAATACGCTGAGGTTCTCCTCTCCCCCTTTCTCCAACCTTCCCCAGCAACAAGGAGAGGATGAACAGGTCTGCTCATCATCTGTCAAGATATCATTACCTTTCTCTTGAGTGCAGATACTTCCAAGCCTGTTAGGGTGTCTGCCTTGGCTATAACTGGAACAATATTCACTTTGTGGTGTACAGCCTTCATGAAGGCAATATCTAATGGCTTCAACCTGTGGTGATGTGAGAAAGACAAGCATGAGGATGTTATGTGAAAAGGAAACAAGCCTATGTAGCCTATATGGTGGTGAAAGGCATGATCCAACAATCTTAGAGTGCAATCCCACTGGGTTGGGAAGTTTGATTACTTTAACTGCAACTATAATATAACTTTAAGTGCAACTACAATATTAGAGAACGGAATAGGTTGCGCTTATGCAGAGGGTTTGACTGAGACTGTTTCCTTTTGACTCTCATGTGTATGTTTCTACAAGGCTGTGACTGAGTAAAAACAGGGTTATAATTTCTATCATCCACTATTCTATGTGAGAAAATGACATCTGAAAAAGCAGACTGTGACTTGCTGACATCCATATAATAAGTACTAGAGAACAAACAGTAATTTACTGCTTGCAACAATTGCTAGTAACCACATGAACATATAATGTAAGAATGAAAATGAATTGTTGTCATAGTGTGACAATGTTGCTTTTAATATCACTTACTTCCCAGATTGACCAGTTTGTAATCACGATCCATGTGAAATAGTTCTGTACAAACTACAATAGTTGCCTGGAAATTGAACCATACCTTTCGAATGCTTCCGCCCCTCTCCCTTACTATTCTCTCCCATGACATAGATGTATAAGAAGCAGGAGACCAAACAAAAGGAGGACCAGAAATGGCAAAGATTGACTATCAAGATGAAGGAACAATTATCCCATTGACTGATGCCTTCAGCAACTCAAAACCAACCTGCTTCTCTTGCTGTAGGCCCAATGCTATTTTTCCATCACTGTAAGGCCCCACACCATGCTAATTCACCCCTTGACCAAACAAAAGGGAGGAAAATGTTCCCAGAATGCCAGTGATCAGCATCTGTAAGTGGCAGCGACACTGCATACTCCCTCTGGGAGCTGAGAAAGTATTACAGTGATCTGGTCTGATAACATAACAGTAACATAAAGTTGCATGAACTGGCATTAGCCTGGATATGAGACTTCTAAACCTATTATTACTATAATTATTAGTAGTGAAGTGACCTACCCATGGCCTGAGGGATTGATGAAATAGAAGCAACAGTGTACTCTGTTGTCTATGATGTGACGCCTGTTTAGACCACTCTCATCGTTAAGGTAGCGCTCAAACTGGTCGTCGATGTATTGGATGATGGGCTTGAAACTGTAAGGACCAAGCAAATCAAGTTCTGATTAGAAAATACGTCAAAAGTATGGTAGGCAAAAAACTTTGTCTTATGAGAGGCAGATAGAGTATGGGGAAGGAAGAGGGGAAATTGGATGAGCCAGGTGAACTACAGAGTAGTGTGTAAGAATTGCGGGTTCTGCTTGTTGCTGAATGGTGCAGGTCCTTGCAGCAGATCATGAAATTTATGCTGTTGCAATGTGTCCTGTTTATAATGCATGACAACAGACTGAGCATCAAATTATCATCACTTACAATTTTTCCCACACAAAGATTCTGACATTAAAATTACTGGGTCATTTACTTATGTGTTATTCAATAATCTGGATAGTTTTTTATGGGAGTTCAAAATTTTTAGATGTTTTTCTTGTCATTATATTGCTGCCGTATATGCTTGAAACCAGCTGAAAGTGGGTATAACAGGCATAGAAGTGCACACTGACCTAATGGGGTTCTATAAACGGATGGTTTCTAGTTTCTTATGAATCTAGAAAATTGTATGATTCTATCATACAGTTTTTTTAAGATAATCTTTGCTTTAAAAAACAGAAACCATGAGCTTTTTAGAGAAAGGCACTTTTGAGAGATTCAAGAACCTCCTGTAGAGGTCTATAAGACTTGGGATGGGGTTAACTAGTCTACCTGAGAAATCAAGACTCCTAAGTGTGGGAACCAGGCAGCATGTGGTGAGCACTCGTGAGCAGGTCTCTCAAGTTCCCCTCTGACATTTTTTTATGGAGATTCTCAACATTCTTTCACACATTCTCACATATCTCTCACACAGGCAGTCTTGGGGCTAAAGTCTACTATCATCATCTGCTTCCACCTATTCCAACCGTGGCTTTGCAAAAGCCAGTATCAGCATTTTTCACATAAAATGAATTTGTGATACAACCAAATTTTCATAACTGCTATTTGCATAATTGCAATTTACGTTAATCACAATTATTTTTTTTTTTAAGAAAGAAGATTTGAAGAAGATTTTGAAGAATTATTTTCTGAAGATTATGGCATGCTGCATTTTCTTTAGAAAAGTCACTGAAAAATCACAACCTTACGCCAGCAATTTTACTTCCGTTGCTCCATCTACTTCAACAAATGTTCAAAATGAACTATCTAAGTCTTCAAAACCCTTTCTCCACTTGAGATATATATGTATCTTGCTTCACCTCTCCACATAATTTCCCATGGGTCAAATGACTTTAGAAGTAACAGATCAACTTTCCTCAGAGTACCCTTAACCATTCTTTCACACATCCCCACATATCTTTCACTGTCTTTTGCTAAACCCTACCGTCAGCATCTGTCTTCAAGAAGTTGTGCTTTGTCTCTCACTCACATACTGTAATCATCATTCCCCATGGGTCAGTGAACTTAAAGAACAATTTTCCTTTCAGGAGATAAGTTGAGCTAACTAGATGATTTACACCCCAGCAGTCACTGAGGGAATCCGTAAGTAACA
>JAWQUT010000408.1:206608-212798 GCA_033807755.1 Ellobium chinense | reverse complement strand
CCCCGGGCCAGGGCAAACTCGTATGATTGCGAAAAGTATTTGGCCTCTAGCTTAACAGTTACCGTCTACAGTAACTGTGCCGCCTGTCCATGATCGATAACAACAAAGACAAAGGAATTAGCTGGAAACACAAAAGAACAAAAAAGAGAGGAGACACGGGCTAGACAAAAAGATCTACATGACCCAAATCCATCAACATTTGCGACACAATATTCTACAAAACTGACGACGCTTAGACACTTTGGGCGTCACTCTCGTAAGTGCCTTCAGGGGATTCTGTCAGTTACGGGGGTATTGCACAAGCAGTTCACTTGATCCACTCTGTACGACATTATGTAACAGCGTCACAAGAGCTTTCTAGCACAGACGTGGTCAATGACCGTTACATTATTTAGAATCCCACCGTCTACTTTCTCATTAGTGTCGTACACCCGCCGACTCAAGGGGTGAAGAAAACAATTATTTTGGCTCTTCCCACAAATTCGTGGATTTCATTTGTTTTTCTCCGCAAACCTCGCAGAATGACACAAAATCGCTATTTTAGACAGGATGCACGCATTTCAGTGTTGCCATCCGAAATTTTGATTACTGCAATCAGATGTAGTAAGGCACGACCAATAATTTCAGGGGCATTTGCTGTTTGGCGATAGGAACCCTTTAAAACGAAAGTCAATCTTTCCAGAGCAAGTCAATCCCGCCATCCTTCCCCTGGTTTACTCACACCCATAGGAGCAATTTAGCCGAAGGACTGGTCGAGTAGGTGGCACACAATTTGTTTACAACATTTACAAAGAAAAGCCTTTTTTTTTTCCAAGGTCAGTGTTTGCGGATGAAACAATTTCTCGCAGTTTTCTCTCCCGAAAAAAGAAAAAGCGCCAAAAACTACATGTCTATGACTGAGCTAAAACCAAAAAAATCACTATGAAGTCTCCGCTTACATGACTTCACGCTTACTTGACCCATCCGCTGGTAAGGACAAAACTATTTAAGTAAGGCTACCTACCATGGACCCACCCTTCAACTGGCCTCAACAGTGGCCACTGACTGACCCACTGGAATGTGACAGATGCTTACATGCTTAACAAGGTTAGTATTACATACAGTAGCTCCATCACACTGACAGGCACTCCTTCCCTTCATGACTTAGACCGGCTACGACCCTTCATGGCAACATTGTGTGTCTGACATGCAATTTATCTTCTTTACACAACTTTTTGTGCGGTACAATCGTCGAGACAGACTATTGTGGAATACTGCACTGCACTGTTACACGCGTGATTATTGTCACCACGTCTCTGTGACAAATGGACACCGCCGCTGTACATTGGGCGTCACTTCTCAGTCATCGTAACAATAACGGCGTCACAGCCAAACCAACTAGATGATTCTTAAGCCACAACAGGTCCATGGAGTGTAGACATTTACCTACTCCACCAACAGAACATTACAGTGGGGACCTCCCCCTCCCTTACCAACAAAACTTTACAGTGCAGACTCCCCCNNNAAAAAAAAACCCCAAAAAAATAGAGTGCACCTCCCCCATACCATCAACAAAACATTACAATGGACCCCCTCCGCTTTTTTTTTGGTCATAGCTTCAAAGTCAAGTGAGTCAAAAAATCAGTCATTTAAAATCAGTTAATCAAAAATACCAATAATTGTGAAATACAACAGAATCCTTCAATCACGAATCCTAGTGGACCAGCTTCGAGATCGCAAGCTGTTCGAGGTCGTGAGGTAAATTTAATATTGAAATATAAAGCAAAAGACTGTGCACTGGGTTTGCAGTGAGACTGCGGGCAATTCGAGACCTTGAAATTCAAAAACGCCACAGCCACACACGACTCATTTCCCCTTGTGTCATGTACTTTCAACAGGGATGGCTAAAGGTTCCACACTGATGACTGGGCAAACAGGCTTTATCATGTCATTAGCCGATGTTCTTGGTGTACATAACAACAACAGAAAAACCATTTGGATGGACTGTGAAAGATACGTCACACATCAGTGACACCACATATATACTATACAACTGTGCATTCTGGTTTTGTAAGGTACCTCTGAAATTTTATGTCTCTTTGCAGTGGGTGTGCCGATATCGTTGGTGACTTAAAACTTTAAACTTTTTTATACCCCTTTTCATTCAACTTGGATTAGCTCCAAAATAAAACAAAATAAAAACTATAGTTTAAACATTTTATGCAATTTCAGTGGAGGCAGTGAATCTTACATTAAGTCTTATCACTCCAAAAGTCATTGGAAAGTGACAGGAGAGAAAATCCAATGTGCTAGTTTATTAACACATAAAAGTGATTCGCTACAGGGGTGCGGCACTCAAAACTCGCTGCACCTTTCTCTTCTTCTACAACCAGTGGCAAAAAAATGAATGACTCCAATTGCGAGATTCTTGCACGTGTGCCAAGATTCTAAGCTTGTTCTCCATCTCGCGGGCACCAACTTTTTATCAGGTCGTTTATCTGAGCAATGGAGGTAATGAAGGAGATAGGTAGTATAGCGCAGCATTACAGCCGCCAAACCTGCTTTCAAGACGCTCAACACAAGACATTCCTAGGCATAGAATTTCCCTGCAGGTAAGTCTATAGGATGCTGATAACATCTTAAAATCTTATCAAGAACTCACTAATGTCACATATACATGTATACAACATAAAAGATGTGACCTATGACCCGCATACCCTTGCAACCCACATTTAGTGACGCGAAGAATTCTCCAAATCTCCAGAGAAGACGTGATCTCAGCTAGTCCTTTGGGTGATTCTGTTTTAATTTGCAAAAAACAAATGTAACTGAACATTAAATCAGGTGTGATAGAACAGAACTCATCATCCAAATCATAGGCGCTTAAGTCCATCACTGTCCTTAGACGAATCTCTGACCTCACCACGAACAGTACGACACAAAAGTCATTGTTTCAGCTTCTTATATGACCATCCAAAAACACGCACTTTAAATCAGTATCTCAGAACTACTGGTAGGGTTAGACAACTCTAGTGAGGCAAATCTGAATACTCATGGTGCGCCTACATCATCTCCCATCATAGAGAACTCTTTGTTGCGGAAAATCAAACACCAGATGTTCTGCTGAGAAATAATACAGTACCCTTATGCAACACGTATTTCGGCCTAAGGGACATGAGAACCTGGAAGTGGAACGACCCGTTACACAAACAACAGTTCCTAACAGCATCTCACAACAACCTACATTAATTTTAAAAATAGGTCATGACCAAGTCCAGTTCATCTACAACATGCCACTTCAAGAAAAAACAAAAAAAAAACATCAATACGTTCAGTCACACTCAAAGAATATCCATTACAGCAGTCTAAAATTCTAGCTAACATCCCGCATGTTCCCAGCCAGCTAGACTCCAACGCACCGTGTCATGCAAAACAAACGAAATTCCCACTAATGAAATCAAAACACAACCAGCGCTCCTTCGTACAACATTTGGCGAAATGAACGCCTCCAGTGTGTACACCAAATCCTCCGGCCATTCCATGGATTTTATCGAGTCAGCTGCCGTGAAATAGAACTACAACTTTACTTTGTGGGACCGCTGGCCAGCTTCCGTCATTTTCACTGCTTGTCAAAAGTGTCAAAGTGCAATACCATTCTGACCACATCCGATTCGAAGGCACCAACCTCATCTATCCATGCATTTACACCAACAGATTAAAGGAGATAAAACAGGCACTTTAATGCTGAGTAAACAATGATTCTTGGCGCCATTTTCAGGCCAACAGCTGTGGAACTCAAACTGTCTGGGGTTTAAATTTAGTAAGGTACGTCATAAAGTCAGAAGCTTGTGGAGTGCAGTTTTGTCTGCGATATGCTAATGACTACGGCAAAACTTATGTGAAAATTTACTTTTAGTTCACACTGTGACTCCGATGTGGCTGATTGTTGGAGTAGCTAACAGGACAAAGCAGGACAACCATCCGTGGAATGGGCCGTCTTCATTACCGAACATAGCATAGCGGCACCCACATCCTCTCCCCATCTAGACTATTCCATAACCTCTGATAAAACTAATCATTCATCACTTGATCTTGGCATGCATGAGGCAGTGGCGTAGCTGTGGGGGACATATTAATGGAGGGGTGGGGCCGAGACTGGCGCGGGGGCATTCACATCGTGATGAAGTATCACTGGGACAGGTGGGGCTCACAGGGAGTATCGAGATCACCGTGTGTGTAGTCGGGGGCGGGCGGGGGAAGACTACAGATTCTCTTTAGCTATTCACTGGTGTGAGAGCATAACCATCTTGGCTACCATGCATTCCGTTTGCCACGCTATTTATTCAATCGACTCCACTTAACTGCAGCTCCTGGAAAACATAAGAAACGTTCTGATTTATAGGAGCCGCGAGTATCCAATGATTGCTCTGTAAAATAAGTTATACTAATAAATGAACAACTTTTGACATTAAACAGGCTGTGCAATTAAACGGCGTCCGCTGAATGTCTTTTTGATTTCATACGTAGGAGGGCTTCGACAGAAGAGGCTGGTTCCGCACACGGATCGAATAGATCTACAGAGCAAATGAGAGCTAATTGGGTCAGAAATTAGTCTAGCTGGCCTTTACTGGTCGCCGGGCTAATGAAGCTGAAATGCATTTCCCGTGGTAAGGGGAAATGGGGGTTCTTAGTGCAATGAGAGAGAGAGAGAGAGAGAGAGAGAGAGAGAGAGAGAGAGAGAGAGAGNGAGAGAGAGAGAGAGAGAGAGAGAGAGAGAGAGAGAGAGATGGAAAAGAGAATCTAGTTTGGGATTCTGGGAAGGGAGTGGCGTGTTAGAGCAGGGGAGAGTGAGTGCATGAAGGAGTAATTGAGAATATGAGCAAAGGTGGTCTTAGCAGGTACATGAGTAAGAAAATGAGTTAGTGGACTCATGGATGGAAAGACGGATAGAATGATGACAGATGGACTGATGGATGGGTAGATAGACAGATAGATGGATGGATGGATGGATGAGTGGAATAAACACAATGGTTATATTTTCTATGGGACAAAGAGACAATAATGAGAAAGTTACTAACAAAGAATGGAAATGTATAAATCGGAATGATAATATATTAAAAAAAAAAACAAAAACAAAAACAAAAAAAGGAGAAAAAGATCTTATTCTAAAAATGGATCTAAACATAACAGAAACGAAAGAACGACGAAAATGAAGTAAGGATCATAAATAGGAAGGGATGACAAGGGATTGATTGATCTGTCAGAAAAACAGAAAAGTTCTAAATAAGAAATCTCATTACCGCGATGCACAAAGCAAGGAAGACAAGAGACGAGAGACAGCAAGTCAGAAAGACAGATTGAGGATGAACCATCACACATACACGTACATAAAAAAAAAAGAAGCCAAAACAAAACAAATCACAATACGTGCGCACACACAAATAAAAGTGAAAAACAAAAAGCCCTGACATGGATGCAGACAACGTTTTCGCCAACAGACTAGATTAGCTAGGGCTGTGGGAACCTACAGTGCGCCCCATCACATGATCATCATCTCAGCTTCAAAACTCGTATAGTTCCCAGGGCCTGAGACCGCGCCGAGGGATTTTGTTTTAGTTTTTCAAGAGGGAAAATGAAACAAGGAAGGAAGAAATACACTAGATATCTGTGATGATTCAGGCTTATCTATATAATGTATTTCAAGCAGGCAGAGCTAGATTTGGAAGCAAGGAGAGAGAGAGAGAGAGAGAGAGAGAGAGAGAGAGAGAGAGAGAGAGAGAGAGTGAGGCATGCACATTTAATGTGAAATGCGATTAGATTGCTAAGTTCATGTTGCGCTGAGTGAGTTTGTTGTAACACAAGAAGGGCTGCTCTGTCCCATACAGTTTGTACGGCTGTAAACGGAAATGGTTCTCTTATAGTTTCAACACCTGCCACAGTAAAACCTTGACGGTAATATCATTATGTATGTTCCCTGGATAGCTTGGCCACTTGATCCGCTCGGACGATTATTCCAGTGCTGCCATAGTGCTTATCAAAGACCAAAAAAAAAAATAAATGTTCATGTTCATGAACACTAAATACGAAG
Organism: Ellobium chinense; assembly: GCA_033807755.1. Classification (NCBI taxonomy): domain Eukaryota; kingdom Metazoa; phylum Mollusca; class Gastropoda; order Ellobiida; family Ellobiidae; genus Ellobium; species Ellobium chinense. The sequence goes on along the minus strand of JAWQUT010000408.1, from coordinate 206,731 downwards.
CCCTTCCTCCCCCAAAACACAAACTATCAAAGTTTATGTAGTGCTTACATAGATAACCTCTAAAGCCTATACTTCAAGCACTTTTCTAGAGCGCTGAATCATTAGCTTCTGTTCAGCTGGTGA
>JAWQUT010000408.1:186608-201608 GCA_033807755.1 Ellobium chinense | reverse complement strand
CTAGTCACTCGATCGTACTCCACCTTAAGACCTGGCTTAATGAAATACATTATAACAAAAGTGAAAGCTGAAACTACAATGCCTTAATGAAATATATATCAATTTATACAACAACAATGAAAGCTGAAACTACAAACTCCACACAGTAGTCGGGTTAGAAGCCGCTCTCTGAACAACATCCAAACCCAAACAAACGTCCCCGCTATCAATCAAACACTATATAAAAAAAACCACAATCCACAACCTCCGCGTGACTTCACTCTTATGCCTGGTCTGGCCCCCTGATTTCTGCTCGACCGGCGTGTGTACTCGCCGCCTAGTCACCTCTCTCAAGAAGTAGTGGCTCACACAAAATAATCTCTCCTGTATGCAAGAAAGCGCAGCAGCTTGAGAAACTTACGCACACACATAAAAAAGTTGAGACGAGGAGACCGGTGGCAAAGAAGCTGAGACTGGTGTGAGAGAGCCGGTGGATGTAGCGGTAAAGTGTGGTCGTCCTCCTGGGGTAGGGTTAGTCAGAGAGCTTAGTAAAAACACAGGGGGTTCGCCTGGATCTCTCTGGATCAGGGGCCGACCAGACGTCGGTAAGACGAGGAAGGGAGGAAAGGGGGAGGGGTGGGGAGCTCTGGGGATAAGGGGATGTAATGGCGTGAGCGCTGGTTTACCTCCCTTGGCCCGGCGAACCGGCGAATGCCAGAACTAGAAACCGACAGAATGGGTTACGTTTACCCTTAGCAAAATGCTCACTTAGCCCTTTACATCAACACGATTTTCCTCAATATAAGACGTTTAAATAAAAGGATTCAACGATACTAAAGCCAGCAAGCCAACGAGACTGAATCTTCTGAATCAACCCCTATGTGAAGCTAGAGCAAATCTCCAGTTAGTATCGTTCATTTCGATCTTCTCCAAACAAGTCCTATTTCATTTCACCATCTGGATCAATAATCACCCTTGAAAAAAAAAAAGAAATTCATTCCTTTTAATTACTCAGATTCTAACGACTAGTCCAAAATTTATATCGGTTTTCAAAATAAAACTGCGGTGAAATTTCTTATCCCAAACACTAACGTTCATAACATTATCTGCGGTCGCCTCACCAACGATGCATGCACTCGTCAGCGTGAAATTCCTCCTCTGGTACCGCTGCCGCCATGAGGAACCGGCGGACCACTCATAACTGTTGACGGTATAGGATGTCAAACAGCAGCTGTGATTACTATTATCATGATGCCCCTAGCGAGTTATGCCGCAGAGATCGGTGATGCGCTGCCTAGTGCCTTCCCCCCAGGGGGTGCAGGGTCAGATGGATGATACCATGCACACGTCTCACGTGACTGCAGAGGAACCTTGCCTCTAATCACAGACTTTCACTCGCGGAGCTCAGTCTCCGAATAGGATACCCGCTCCAGGGAGTCCAGGGCAAAGGCGAACAATGAACACTGTAGGAGCTCGACACGTGCTTAGTATGATAGTCGCCTTCGTCATCGCTGGGGGGTAATGTGGTATAAGGTCATAGGTCAAAGTGTAAAATCGGGAAAAAATAAATGCAGCCGAAGATGTGGATGTTCGAAGGATAAACATGTGGTATGATCATGGTTAGAAGTGCATAGGGATGGTATTGAATGCCGCGGGTGCTTATAAATCGAAGGGGAAGGCCAACACCATTAATACCAAGGTGAAAAGAGGGTCTCACAAGCCTAGCAAGAGCGAATGCCATTATGAGAGAATGCCGGCGATGATAACAACAACAACAACAGAACTTTATTAACACAACCATTGTTAACAGCATCCCCTGCTTAACATACTCCTATTCAGAAGTCACAACTGCTTTATTCAATATTCAGCGCACAATGAATAATCCAAAATTTCTATTAAGACACACAAAAGGAATTTAGGTCCGCTGGATCGTAATGTTATATGGGTTGTATTAAGAGAATACATCTGTGCGTCTGCTCTTGTGAACTGCTGATGATTAAAGTAGTCAGAGGAGAAAACAGATCAAGAATAACATATAAAAAAGACAATGACAACGAGTAACATAACAATGACAACAATAGCAACACCACAACTGAGACTATTCTTTTAAACCCAAGAATTACTTCGTAAATGTAAAATACATTTTTGTAATCTCAAGAAGAAAAACAAACGCACACATAAGACGATCTCCAGATATGTGGAAAGAAAGGAATATCTCGAACGACGTGCCTGTTGGAAGAATGTACCTCCCTTGGGAGACATAAGTATCGAATAGCATGCCATAGAAAACAAAAAAAAAATTGCCCTTCGAGTGGCAATCTGGGGAATGCCATTGAGGCTTACGAATGTGGCTTGTAACTCCTAAGCATACTGATATCGAGGCAGGAGGCGACATGGAAGTACATGTTCTATTCTTCTTGCAAACAGGACCAGTATACGGACTCAACTGTAATCTCGCGTGCTCTAAACATCTTTTTGGTTCTGTTGTCCTCACTGGACTCCCATGTGGTCCACAACAAACGTTACACACGAATTCGAACACCGCAACCATTCGTTAACATTCTGGACCGATTCCTCTGGTAATCGAGTTCGTGAGCTTCTACTGCAGCTCTTCTCAAGTGGGTTTTGGCAGACCTTAAGATCAAGGGGGCCTTCTGCCCCAGTAACCCCAATAAAGCTACCAGCCGTGTCTGAAAACATTAGGAAAGAAAAAAGAAAATACGAAAGTCTCCTGTCCACGTTTTGTCTAACACAGATTTGTGGTCTGTGGTCCGAAGGTGGGCCTAATCTGTTACGTAAATACAAGGTTATTTGATAGCCAGCGGGGACCTTGCCTGCTCTGACAAGACATGACAGAAACGGCGTGACTGACATGCCGACGAAAATGTCTGAAGCGGCGCTTTACCCCAGGGGCGGCACAATGGGAGGGCATAGAGAAACACAAGGTATGTAAGCCGAAGAAAACTGCAGAACATAGGAGAGTATGGAGAAAGGTTTGGACCAGAGAGCTCACAGCGAGCATAGGCTTCCTGGGATGGACTACAGTTTCAAAACACAAAAACAATAAAACTTCACGTTATGCAGATTACTTGCAGGAGAGAGACCTTGCTGCAGTGAAACCCATTTGTAGCAGCCACAGTCGTAACTGAAGCTCTGCTTTAACTGGAAAGACAAGCTATGAATAAAAAAAAATGTACGCCGTCTCTTCGTTGTATCCAAGTTCCACTTTATTGTGAAAGCGCATGTCGTTTCACTGTTGGATTAGGATATGGACTAGGGATGGTTGGTGCATACTCAGTTCTTAAAATGTTCCCTGCGAGTCTGCCTACGTTGGTCACTTGGTTACATGTGTAAATTGACCATTCTGGACCTTCACTGACCTTCTATTGACTGAAAATGTTATTACGGTAAACGCAACTCAATTAATATTTAATGCTGTCTAATATGCTAGGCCTGCTAAGTGATTGTGTTTCAGTGTTTTTGCATTTGCTTTCGGAAAGAAGCGACTTATACATTGGCTACAAGAGGAACTTCACACTTCGCCGCTGCACACCAGGGCCAACAGTCCCTCCAATTAGGATTTTAGATGTTCACAGCATCAAACAAGGTCCTGCCCAGCCTTTGATCCTTGTCACTGAACATTAGCTCTGGGATGACCGTTGGTGCCAGAGTACAGTAGGTGAGGTATTGCTTATGGAGAATAGGATCTCTTCTATGCAAAATGGCGTAAAACGCCTTAGATACGACCAAAATATTAGGAACGGAATTCCCTCTATCGAAACAGGTGCTGTCTCGTTTGGCTCAAGCATCTATCTGTCTGTCTCTATTATACAACTTAAGCACGTCCGCTCCTAGCTGGACACACGACAAGTACTAGCCATTGTCCAGCTCTACTCATCCGGACCATTAGCAGGAAACCACCCAGATGCCTGGGCCAACGTGCTGGAAGTAATAATGTTGCTACTCTTCCGGTCACCGAGCACTGTCTTGTGAGGAGGGGCCAGAGAGAATCTGAGATGGGCATGTGAACAATTTCCGCTGACAGCGAGGATCTAAACAGATTTAGGGAAACAGTTGGAATTCTTCTTGCTAAGAACTAGGACACTGACAGTGACACAGAATGTCTTATCATGAAAGCACGGTGTACACATGTACATTGTTACTGTGGCTATTATGCCAGTATAAGCAATGCTTGCATGCCGACAGCAAAAGCTTAACAAAATAATCCATGCACTGCACTTTGTAGATGTGTGGTAATTCAACGTTTTCAGTGGAAGAAAAACACGACTGCTCGGAAAAAAAAAAAATCACGATTGCAAAAAAAAAAAATCCAACTACTGGGAGGGTGGGAGGAGGGGCGAAGAGAAGAGAAGGATGAGGGAGGGGGAAAAATGAAACTGAATAAGTGGCAGCATTAGAAGAAGAAGAAACAGAAGAAATTCTTGAAAAAGAAGAGTTAGAAGCTTCAGCAAATATCAGTCTTATGTAAACTAAGCTGAAGGTGTCTTTCAGAATTTATCTGTTTCCTTTCCCCCGTCTTCTTCTTAGAAACCAGATTCACCAGCAAAACCACTATTTCGGAATTGTAATATACAGTATAATTATTATGAAATGGTAATAATGACGAACCGCCAAGAGGAGCACGCCAAGGAAATGAAGGTGGACAACTCTGTATAAATTTTGCATTTACGGTCATTTCCAGTTTTGTCCCTTCCCTTTCCCGGTGACTTTCAAACAATTTAGACAGTTTGCTCCCTTTGATAATGCACAACTGTGGTGACGAGTTCCTTTTTCTGTCATGCCCTCGCGCTATGATTCCTCCATCATGTTATATGAGAGAGAGAGAGAGAGAGAGAGAGAGAGAGAGAGAGAGAGAGAGAGNAGAGAGAGAGAGAGAGAGAGAGAGAGAGAAAGAGAGAGAGAGAAAGAGAGAGAGAGAAAGAGAGAGGGTGCGTGCAAAGAAATTGAGCGAGTAATGAAAGAGTGGCTTTGGATGAGTGAGAGAATGAATTAATTGTTATCTAAATTGTTATACTTGCTTTGACTGGCTATTGCTATTATTATTTCTGATAACGTATAATTCGCACACAGCCAGGAGTATGGGTCCGTTCCACGGAAAGCTACACTGTGGATAACCCCAACAACCAGCCGAACTGCGTTACAGTGTTTACGTGTATCTGCTGCCCTGACATGGATAGGCTACAATATTGAGATGAATGAAAGCTGATCAGTGCTGTGCAGTAATGTTTTAATGGAAACCAACTCAACAGTTCTATGGAAGCATCTACTAGTTCTGACTTTCTCCGGTGCATAAAACGAGATAAGTAAAAATATTCGGAACCACACTTTCTGTCTAGCACTCGAAGACTACACTTTTGAGAGAGAAATTCAGTTCGATCGACAGCTTTCTACGTTACTTGTAATAGTGTTAGGCGGATTCCTACAATGAAGCACCCTTTCAGACGTCGGTTCTGTATGCAAAATCAGACGTGGAAACCACACATGAAAACGACGTTGTCGAGACAGGACAGTCTAATTTTCATTTTTTTTTTTTGGGTCTTTTGGTGATAAAGTCTATTATTCTTCCTGGACGCCAGGAAAAATTATTATTATTGGCAGGCTGTTTTTGGCTTCACAAACGATTCCCGGAGCGAGACGTGCCAAGCTTGAAATGTCATTCTTCAAAACCGGTGAACATTTGTTGGCTATTCCTTTGGCGCGGGCATATACACATCCATTCGGATTCCATATAATTGAGAAACAATTCCCTTTTTCATTACTCTTAATAGGGAGTACCAGCGCATGTGAAATGCAGTAACAAGTATAGCAAGAAAGTAAACTATGGTATTGACTGACTCTTATTCTATGTTCCTTAAAGCAGTTGTCCATATTCGGAGATTACTAACGATAAAATGTTACCCCATATAATATAAAGAACTCTGCAAGCTGGAAATGGTTTATACTGCAAGCATTGAAACCCAATCGCTAAAAACCGATTTTGCACCTTCAAAGTCTGGTATTGACAGACTCTTATTCTATGCCCCCGAAAGCAGCTGCCCATATATTCGGAGACTACTAACGATAAAATGTTACCCTACCTATCAAGAACTCTGCAAGCTGGAAATGGTCGATACTGCAAGCATTGAAATCCAGTTGCTAAAAACCGATTCTGCACCTTCAAAGTCTGGTATTGACAGACTCTTATTCTATGCCCTCGAAAGCAGCTGCCCATATATTCGGAGACTACTAACGATAAAATGTTACCCCACCAGTCCTATCAAGGAACATTGCAACTAGTCTAGTAATGGTCCGCACAACAAGCAATGAAACCCAGTCGCTGAAAACCAATGTGACATATCGGCTAAGTTTGTTTTGTCTTCTTTTACGTCATGTTGAGTGTGAATTGACGTCATTCTGAGTATGAAGGGGTCGTCCCTCGGACAGCGGACTCCGCTCATTGGCTGTATCGCCCAGACCATATTCAAAATGACGCCAAATTATACTCGGAGAAGACATAACAAACGCAGTCCTTTAAAGTCTCTGATTTTGTTTTTTTTTCTCTCTCTGACTGGAAGGGTGCCTTTATGTGTCCAGTAACTGTGCTCAGGAATGTTTACTATGATTTTCACAATTAATTTTGGCGGATGCATTTAAACAAATAATTATGTGTGTAACAGTGTCCCATCATTCGGTGGATTTGTTCAGCTACCTTTGTGTTTCCTGTTCTTCAAAGGCTCTTAAATATTCGTCTAAAGAGAGGTGGCCAGGGTGCCATTAAAAATACGTATACAGAAACCACCCACGAATGCTCCGATCAAAATGAGTCTTCGTTGGAGTTCTGCCATTGACTTATCTTACAGTTATCTCCCTTTGGACGTGATTCAGTCGTCCGAATGTTGGCTCTTCCGCTAGCGAGTTGTGTGGTCTCACTTGCATTCAAACACATACAAATATATAATGTCATGAAAGAATACATGAAGGAAGAGAAATACCATATTATACAAACTGAGTGTAGTATGAGTGAGTGAGTGAGTGAGTGAGTGAGTGAGTGAGTGAGTGAGTGAGTAGTGAGTGAGTGAGTGAGTGAGTGAGTGAGTGAGTGAGTGAGTGATGAGTGAGTGAGAGAGAAAGAGAGAGAGAGAGAGAGAGAGAGAGAGAGAGAGAGAGAGAGAGACAGACAGACAGACAGACAGACAGACAGACAGACAGAGACAGAAAAAGAAAGAAGGAAAATAATTGAAAGATACTCATGCAATAAGTGTATGTTATACATTATATATACATTATATTATTTCTTGCTTTTCAATTCAGGAATCACAAACACTGCATCAGACGAAGACAATTCAGAATAAAAACTTACTTTGCTGTTAAGATCTCTGGCTATTCCCCTCACTTGACGAAGTTTGAACAATTCTCGCTGTGAGAGCTGATTCGCTTTAAACATGTCGCTAGTCACGATATGAAATCCACAGTGCTATTGCTCTTGTGGTACTCCCGACTACAGAATCATAGTCTGAACAATATGAAAGGTTTCACTCATATGTGTCTCCTAGAAATTTTGCAAAATGGCCAACTTTCGCGCGGGCTGTGAGTACCCGTTGGAAGTTACCTATGAGATAACTAACGACACAGGCATACGTCATATGAAATAATCTGCGAATGCTTGTTGTACAGATTCTTTTACAAAGGCAAATCAGTAGGATTTCTCTTTGACAAAACTTAAGAGTAAACGGAAGGTTTGAACGCTTGTGTTCAACCAACTCAAGGAGCAGATAACGACTCTTCACAAAACAGCATGTAATGTTTACACATGCACTGACTTCTTCAAGCCACGAAAGAAGATTATGGCTTCATTGCCCCAATACGGTCTCTATTTATTTCCTCTTTGGTCAGATGATAATAATATTAACACTATGCAAATGCAGAGCAGTCACACCGCTGGCTACCTCTCTGCCTATGGAGCCCAGATAATTTATTAAGTTGACTTGATAAAAATGCAAGGGCGTGCGGTCCTTACAAAGAGAACACACTTGTTCTCGTGTCAGGAGTGGACAAAGACCTTTCATGGCCACCCTGACAGCAGCGCCCCACGTCTCGCTTTCACCTCATGACATGCTTTTATTAACATACGTAATATGATAGCCAGACAGCCATAATCTTGTTGGTAGTGCGACTCGTTTTGTTTATGTTTTTGTTACTTAGTATTACCTACATCGTCGCCAAACCCGTCTGTGGCTGTGGGAAAAATAAGCCTGTCATGACAGCATCCACGGCAGCGCCAATGTATAGCGGAGCACAATTAATACGGACATGCTTAGTACGTAAACACGGATTTAGAGTACATTATTTTTGGCCCCGATTTTTTTCTTCACAAAGGGCACGTGTATGGTTAATACGTATTTCCGTTAGTAGGTAAACTTTTGGTCTGTTGCAACGTGTACGCATTATCCGTGCTTCACTGTACCTTTTTTAATGTAAGTGATATTATCAGGCTGGCCAAACACCCATAATCTAGCAGGTCATGTGCCTCTATTATTATCAGTTTCTTTATTTTTTTTCTTCGCATCTAATATGTTATTTCGTGTCTTTTCTCATCGACAGATTCACCTGCTACTCTGCCCAATAAAGTATGCAGCGGCAAAATGGGCACCAGCACTGAAGGTTCTGCTGCTAATGTGAGTCATAATGGTGGCCACACATGTCTGATGTTGTAGGTTCTGTGCGTCAATTTATGCGTCGATTTAATGTAACCGACATCGTCGACGGACCCACCTGTTGCGTTGGACATCATAGCCAATACTCATCGTACCTTGGGCGGTGTCAAAAGTCAGACATCCATAATCAGTTTTTTTATGTGTTGTATAGCTCTCCTTCTCTATGTTCTACTATTTAGTTTTAATTACATCGTTGATGACTGATCGTCGACGACGACCGCCATGCTCCTTTGAGCAAAGCACTTCATGACAACTCGCACTGAATATTTCCATCCATCTTCACCTTTGTTAATATGGGTAGTACCATGGCCAGACATACATGATCATTTTATGTATAGTGATTCTCCCTTATATTCTTGTTTTTAGTATTACCATCATCACTGATGACCAGTTTGCTCCTTTAAGCAAAGCACTTACTGACTAGCGCATTTCCACTCATCTACACCTGTGTTAATCTGGGTGATACTAGTAACTAAACATCCATGATCAGTTATGTATTCTAGCTCTTTTTATTACTGATCTTGTATTTAGTATTGCCTACATTGTCGACGACCCATCTGCTCAATTAAGACTAAGAACCCGGTAGTACATATCCATGTTACATCTCTGTGGGTGATACTAACGGCTAGACACAAATAAACAGGTAAATTAATATTGCGGCTCTTTCTTGCACGATATTTAGTATTATCTACACTGATGTTGGCCGACTCGCTCCTTTGGGCAAAGCAAGAATTGATAGCCTGGACAACATATTTCCATCCATGCTACATCTCTTTTAACGGTAGCATCTTTAATCAGATAATTGTATTTTGTGGCTCTCCTTCTGTTTTTGGTATTATCAACATTTACTCTGGACTCAGCTCGTTATGACAGTGTAGGTACGAGAGTTCAACGTGGCTATCATGTTACTGTGGTGAGGTTGCGACACAGCCTTAAACTACTGTTGAGATAGTTGCCATTTTGGTTTATCACTCTCTTTCTTCTCAATCTCAGTTACTACCCATCGGCTTGTTACTTAGGGCAAACTCTTCATGAAAATCCAGACGACACAGATCTACGTACTGTTTCAAGCTATGTTAACACAGCTGACTTGACAGCAAGGCGGTGAAACGTACAAGTGTTAATAACAATTACTTCGGCATGTTCCGATAACATTCGGGCTACCATATTTTTTTTCGTCCGTCCATACGAAGTCACGTGAGAGGTGGAGTCTGAATTATTGAAATGTTTGTCTCAGAGCCGCGCAAAATGTTGGGCGGGTGTGTCCGTAGAGACGAGCGCAAAAAAAAAAAAAACAAAAAAAAAACGCTGGGTGTTCGGCACAGCCTGTTTTAATGTGACGACAAAGACAGTCATTTCCTTTATTGCATCGTTGTTCTTGTCATTGTTTATTTATTGNGTCTCATATCCAGGCTAATGCCCGCTCATGCGACTTCACACTATTATGGTGGGGTGATGATCTTGGTTTGCTTTTTCTTTGTTCCACGAAATGTATCAGATCTGATACGCTGGGCACTAGATAGTTGCCATTTTGGTTTATCACTTCATTTCTTCTCAGTTACTACCCATCGGCTTGCTACTTAGTGCAGACTCTTCATGAAAATCCAGGCGACACAGATCTACTCTTTCAAGCTATGTTAACACAGCTGACTTGACAGCAAGGCAGTGAAACGTACAAGTGTTAATAACAATTACTTCGGCATGTTCCGATAACATTCGGGCTACCATATTTTTTTTCGCCCGTCCAGACGAGGTCACGTGAGAGGTGGGGTCTGAATTATTGAAATGTTTGTCTCAGAGTCGCGCAAAATGTTGGGCGGGTGTGTCCGTAGAGACGAGCGCAAAAAAAAAAAAAACACAAAAAAAACGCTGGGTGTTCGGCACAGCCTGTTTTAATGTGACGACAAAGACAGTCATTTCCTTTATTGCATCGTTGTTCTTGTCATTGTTTATTTATTGCCTTTTTCCATCCCAACCAGCTAGACAGGAAAGAGGTCTTCAAGACAAACCGGATATATGCACTAAACATTCGCAAACAAACATAGCACAAAAGAGACGGACTCGTGCACACACGTAATTTACATACATGGAGAATACATTGAATCAGCAGCGTAAAAAGAGAATTTTGGGGAGGGGGAAGAGAGAGGTGATCAATCTCACCCCTCCACTCCTCTATGAGCCGCGCCCTCTCAATTTAATATAATGAGAACATTAGGAACCCCATGCATGAAACCTAATTTTCCATTTCCTCTCTCCATATTCCCTTTCTCTTTCTACTTCCCTCTCTCTCGCACACCCAAGATTTAAATTACACAACCCTTGTTCCTGAAAACGAACGGATCATAAATGCCATAAGGGTTCAGATGATCACAGCATTAAGATAAGGGTCGCGGGTGGCTGACTAGGATAACGCCAAAGCCCTGGGTGTCCTGATAAGGCAGTAAGTCAATGCTGGTGCCAGGAAATGCCACATCCCTGTGTGGGCCAGTGGGCCAGGCAGCGGGCTGATATCAGAACATTCAAATTTTGCGATACTCAGCCCTCATGCCTAGAGTACGCAAAATATCGATTCTATTTCGATTCCGATACTCGGTATCAAGCGGATTTGATAATAATAATTTCAGAGGTTTGATACCTTTTCAGTTTTCACATAGGCCCGACCAGATTTATCTGAGGGTCCAAGGATATCGAAATTACTTTCGATACAGCGTTGATGTGTTATATCAAAGACTCGTTGGTGTTGTATACTAGGCAATATATTGTGCTTAACATGTTTCAAGAGTCAAGGATGACAGTTAAGCCCTTGACAACACTTTTGGGCACCATGATTAATAAAAGGTCTCACTTCATAACTCAAACTGTTCTATTGCCTGCTTTATTTAAAATCTTTTAATTTTCGGCTTTCCGAACATTTTCGGCATTCTGCCATCCCTGTGGTTATGTAACTCATCTAGATCTAATGTTATGAATGGCTCTATAGTTTTAAGTTACATATAATTGCTTTCCAATGTCCCTGACATTAAAACGATCAAATCATCTCGATACTATCGGAATATGACCCGAGTGCTATCAAAACACCGGAGCTAGTTATCATATCGACATCAAAACTGATGAGTACCGAAAGTATCGATACTGAGAAACGAGCTTGCCCATGCCTAAGGAGTAGGCCAGGGGGTTGAGCTGAGGATGATGACGAAATGTTTATGTTGATATATGAGGAATCTTTGATGCTGTCATCGTGTATGGTATTACATTTCATGACTACGAAACGGCATGCGCCAACGGGTGAAGAAGGCGCCGAATGTAAGGGATAGGGTCAAATAATGTGTATCTGTGGGATGTATTGTATGTATGTAATCTATGGGATGTATATTTTATGTATGCCTGCGAGGTGCATTGTGTAGTTATGGGAAGGACTGGGAGGGAGAAAACGGAAAAAAAATATGTGTGTGAGAAAGAAAGAGAGAGAGAGAGAGAGAGAGAGAGAGAGAGAGAGAGAGAGAGGAGGCAGGGTACTTAAGGCGATAGGTTGAGAAGAAAAGAAAAGAAAAAGCAAACAGACCAACACGGGGAGAAGCTACGAGTGAACGGCAGTAATCTAACAAAACAATGACCTCTTCCACTGCCTACTTGACATGCAAAGACTTGGCCAGTCGGTATTAGACCTGTCCTGCACTGTCACAAAAGTTAATACCCACGAGACACCATGGCACAAAGGCAACTCTTCCCTCATCCTTCTTCCCAACAGAAACAGACTTCAAGGACAGGAAGAGAGATAAGAGAATGGAGATGAACCAGCTGAAATGCAAATCATAATATCACACAGCTTTGTCGCCCTCTTCTCCCAACATAATGTAAAAAAAATGTGATATTCGATCACATAACCCGGAACAATTCTGGCCTCCTAACACGATGCTTTTCCGGTCCACGTTTATAAGCAATATTTTCCTCATGTTCCCTGAAACAATAAAAAAACAACGGATCGGAAATATTAATTTAAAGGCGCCGACTAAAGGATCCAATCTAGCACGGCATGACGTCCCGTCATAGGAAGAGTTTTATCCCCTTGTGTGATGACGTCGAAGTCGTGGCAAGACGTACGTTCAGCAAAAAGAATGAACATGTAAATGTCCCTTACTAGGCCCAACAAAATAAAAGAAAGAGTTTTTAAAAGCCATAATTCCCCTTAATAACTGCAATACCTTTGTCAAGCTAAGCAGGATTTCTATCCTCTTATCTGACGTCGCATTACTCAGAGCCATCATCACGAATCTGCACTTCTGGAATCCAAAAATCAACCACTCAGTGGGTTTTTTTCCCCTTCTGTCAATCGTGTAGATTTCATCATACACAATAAATCATGTAAGTGTTCATAAAGGAATGTCAGCTGCTGATCTAGATTAACAATAATATATTAATGTTCTTCACTAGGCGGTGATATCAGCGGTTACCAAGCCTTTCCAGTCAAGCGACCCACCAAACACGGTTACGAATTTACAGCAGCAGTGTTTCTGATCATGTCAAGTATATCCTTAAGCTGAGAAAACACATCTCTGTATCAGGCTGGCCATCTGACTAGAACAGTCGATTAGCCGTAGGCCGCCTTTGGTCCTGTCCTGTTCATTAATTCGTTTAAGTCGGTCCATGGATAATGCGGTCTAACAAAGTTGGATCCGAGGGTGGTCGAAATATCGTTGTTTTTTTTTAACATATAGAACTGAACGGTTCAAAGTGACGAATCCATGTGGGAATGCTTCGATAAAACTGGCAGTTCGGGTACAATGACAGTGCACGGAAAACTGGTATCTCTCTGCCATTTGCTGTCAGACTCAGAAGCATGTGGTCTCTCAAATCCCCTTCTAATACTCATTCATCCTTCCCTTTCTCTTCGCTGCTGGGGTACAAACACTACCAAAGTTCTAAAACCCTTCAAAGCTCTCCCCGTCCTGAAGTGAAGCCTGCACATGTTTGCTGTTGTTATCACATTGGTATGCACGGCCGATAAAGCTCGACTCTTAAGTCTTTATCTCTTCATGGATTATGATAAACTGCCGTGAGGATTACTGACAAGCACCAGTGCCAAAATGGGGCTGCCCTTGCTCACTCGTCAGTTTTTCTAATCATTACTTGCTAACGCTTTCTACTTCATTAAAAAATAAGGCACACGAAGGACTGTATATTAGGGTCGTAACCCTATATTAGGGTCGTAACCCTCTTCCCGTTTCCTCCCCCAAGATTCAAACAAGCCGCTTTTCCTCACTCAGTAATACCAGCATGGATTACGTTTTACTACGGACATAGGCTATACATGTATATTCTTGACTGGCCAAAAATAGGCCATAAAGGTATTACCAAGGTAAATTACTTTTCATCCCCTGAAACAGGTCACACATACACAATCTTGACTGAACAAATTATGCTTTAAAAAAAGGTCTAAATTCAATCATACAGTAAAATATTCCCAGGAAATTTAATAAAAGCTTTCCTATGCTATCATTCTGCTGCACATAATATCCTCTCCCACTTGGCTTTTGCCCAAATAAACAATCTTGAATCTTGAATCTATAACATGAAAAAATCTGAATTTTCAGCTCAACAGACCACTGTCACAGCAGAACCTCAATACTAAGAACACTGTACGTCAGACGCATGGAAACTTACGATTGAGGTCAGACTAAAAAATAAAATGCGTAAATAGTGAAATCAAATTCCGTCATCAAAGAAACAATTAAAGAGTTTAATCAAATAAATCAAAGGATAAAAATCTTATATTACAGGCCCCAAGGCTTTCGACCAGCAGGTCTTCTTCGGGGTGATAAATAAAATGATAGAATATACGTACCTAATAACAAGATATACTTATTAAATAAGTACTTAATATCGAGGTTCCGATGTTTATTACTGTTACCGTTAAGGCCAACACAGTTTATCGTTCTGTATCTTCTATTTCTCTTCTCCTTCAAACTTTTTTATCTCCCCGGCACACAGACATAGACAAACAGTCCTACACACGACAGCGTACTGCGCACTTCATTAATTGGTCGAGAGATAACATGTATGTTTTCCTTACCCTTCTCCCAGTGTTAAGTAAACTTTGACAAGTATGCCTCTCAACCAGCGACAAGCTTATACTAATATTATAACCAGAACGCATCATGGTGGCCCCCTGAACTGTCAACACTAGATGGACGGCCGAGCAAAAACATTCTTGACTGTACCAAACACACTCACAAACTATGACCATCTGTAGACAGCAGTTGGCGGGAAAGATGCGCCCTCGCAGATACGGCAGTGGAACATGCTCTTC
>JAWQUT010000408.1:164360-186122 GCA_033807755.1 Ellobium chinense | reverse complement strand
CACACACACACACACAATTTTTCTCTCTAAAAATCGAAGATGTATTTGATCTCTCTGTGAAGAGAGTAAAGGACATGAAAGAAAAGGAAAACAAAAAAGTGGACAGAAGATCTATGGCCATCTGCATAATCTTTGCATTAATCTGCGCACTGCAGTAACTATAGGAAAGACTATGCTAAGAGAGGTTTCCCGTAGTGACCGCATTGCGCAACTTCCCCAAAAGGTTATGCCTGCGGCCGCTGGGTGTGAGAAAGCCAAGCATTTGAGAAATGTGTATTGGTGTGCAGTCAGGCTGCCACTTAAATTTTCAACATCTGAGCATTGAAGACTTGCACAGTGCAATATCAGACGTCAATACTGAGACAACCGATTCGTGCTGTGGTTGGGAGAGTGGAGGTTTGGGAGGCGGGGTGAGGGAAGGTGAGAGGGGGGAAGGGGTATTGAACGTAACATTAAAGAAAAAAAAATGCATCAATAAAAATAATTGTCACCCTAGGAGCATTAATTTAAAAATTACAGCCTTGGTATCATGGAAACGGCAGGCAAAAACTAACAGCAACATATTTATGAACAATTTTAAAAAATCTATAGAAATAGAGAACAAAGAGCGTTGCTTAATGAAACCCTCCGCTTTATCGCAACAGGTTTGGTGTTCCCTTGGAATTGCTATCGTTCTGCACATACAGCACAAGCAATTCTACACGGCCTTATCCATACCACTCACATTCTTTTGCCTCTATCAGCGTAAGGTATGAAAAAAAACCCCAAACCATCCAATCAAGACAGGGAATGTTCATCGTGCAATATAAATGTATGTAAATCTTCATTTTATGATTACTCTGACACGTGCTAAGACACACTACAGTCCACCCCTTCCCTCCTCCCTGTTATACAATATCAAACTTTGGCACCGTTTAAAATGAACTGTGATTTACTTCCTTAGCGGATGTTCTTTGGGAAAACAAAAATTGTATACAAAGCCTAATTTTCCTACATACTTATGTCTCCTTAAGATCGTGGTTCTTTGAAGCCCAGCGATGCAACTTCCGGTCCACTTTTGCGGGTAAATCATACTCCAGCGAGAGACAATTTACCCAAATCTGAGAATTAAAAAGTCTTTGTGCTTTAATTTTATGTCTGCAGCGGAATGTCGCGCTAGGAGGTCCCGCAATGTAATTTCCCAAGTTCCAATCCACGCGTGTATAGGTTACCATCGAACACAACGCCACGTACACAGAACTGAGAGTTTAACCCCTTAAGAGAACGTATCCTGCGGATAGGCGTAGGCTAAAATGTATGTAAAGCTTGATTTTATGTTTGCAGTGGAATGTGGCGAAGCAAACCTCTGGTCCACGCGTTTATTTTGTTACGCCTTCAACTTTAGACGATGTTTAGGCTGAACTTTGTGTTACACTTCCTTAGGAGGAGAGAATGACATGATCATGGTTTATCTCCCCAATGAGAGAGAGAGAGAGAGAGAGAGAGAGAGAGAGAGAGAGAGAGAGAAGGAAGTTAGAACGGACAAAAACCCTCTCATCAATAACAGCTTTGGTATCAGTATAAACTGGAGGCACCAAATCTTGAACTTGCCGATAAGCCGCCACCCAGTCAATACGTAGCTGTTCATCTTCCGCGCGTTAGATGGGTTATTTTGGGACATCAGTTTTCAAAACTAACAGTAACAACAATGTCAGAATGCTCTGTGTTATACGTATTTGTAATGACAATAACAATAAATATGAAATAAATCGCATTTTAGAAGAAAAAAAAAAGGGTTGAGACCGAAGCTCGGGAAAGACTACCTCGTCTCTGGATTGGGAAAACGAATGAATAAAGAACAAGGGACAAAAAATGATAATCAAGTGAGAAAGAGAGATAGTAGTGATGGATGAGCAAGACATCCCACCCCAAATTTTATAGTTCATAGAGAATGTTTCACCTGAGATTAACCAGAGATAATTTGCGCTCACCATCACACAGGTGTGAGACCTCGTGCGCGCGATTGGCCACCGCATAGTCAGGGCGCCATGTTTCTTTAACGGCTCTGGAACTTGTGGGAGTCCGCTAATCGACAACACGGATATACGTGTGGTATTACAGAGCAAAAACATCTTTGGACAGCAGTGACAAATCGGATGCAACTCAGAAGAGGAAATTTATATCTTAAAGCTGAACACTGGGAATTGTTTGTTTAAGATTTTAAAACATAGACCTGTGTCGATCCCTTGAAGCCTCTGATCATAAAAACACAATCCAAGCCGGGCCTATATAGTTTATTATTTTTTAACGGTATCAGTTCCATTCACTCTGGTTTGAAAAAAAAAACAACCGGGAAAAATGCAGTAATAACAGCATAAAAGACATCTCTTCAGTACCAACAGTGTACTAGCTATTAACAAAAGCAAAGAAATCGGCAGTATTTCAACATTAACAAGGTTTGAGCTAAAATGAACAAGAGGTTAGATGAAAGTCAGGTGACGTTATGTCATCCGTGATAACCAGTGAAACCACGAGCAGCCAGACCAACTATCTGTTAGGCGCGGTATCGAATGGGAGTCATTCAGGAGTGCGACGTCAACGGGAAAACCCGTACATCAATCGTTAGCACTGAAAACAAAGAGATGAATGTCTTTTTCATATGAAGTCTCCACTGCTGGCAATGTGTGTTCACGAAAAATGCACTGCAATAATTGTTTACCTCTAACCCACAATCGAAACAGAGCTTTCCATTCTTGTTGCTTCGTATCTTCGTATAGTTCTTTGACTCCCTAAATGACCGCCATAAAGAGATGGCGAAGTTGCAATAAAGCGGACGATTTCGTGTCTGCAGGCTGCTGAACACCACAAGCCAAAGCGGTCCGGAGTGGCGGAAAGTAATAAAAGGATGAGCAGGACAGAGATTTCACCAAGCATAAACAGAAGGAAATTAAGGTCAAGCGAATCAAAACAGCGGAGGGGACCTTAACTCAATATATCATGGCCCGGTAAAAGATGAAAGGGAAAGATGTCCTTGATTTATGATCATATTTTTTTGGAGACGTTAATACAGAAAATGTGATTATATCATAATAAGCTGTCTAATAGGTTTTGGGAAGACAATTTTCTCTAGGATGGATGTAGGATCACAACATTATTGCAGAAAGGCGGAGATGGATGGATGGATGGATGGATGGATGGATGGATGGATGGATGGATGGATGGATGGATGAATGGATGGGGTGATGGAGGGATGGAAAGAAGGATGGGTAGATGGATGGATGATAGACGAAGTGGTGAAAGAAAAAAAAAAGGGGCAGACAGACGGACGGACACAGACACAGATTAATTAAAAGAGGTGAATCAGAGGAACGAGTAATGAATGATCAGATAATTCAATTAGTGGCTTCAGGATGTAGAAAAGAAATGTCTTTGAAACAACGATGGTCAGGGAAAATGAACTACATAATGGCGGTTTTCACATATAACCAGCAGGCTGTTTCACTTCTTATTTGAACATGGCCGGTCCTATGCAAAGGACGACGATAAAAACAAAGGAGCGCTATATATTTAGTGCCTTGGCTATTGCTCTGTTAACAAAGCAAAAAAAAAAAAAAGATACCAAAAAAAAAAAAANAAAAAAAAAAAAAAAAAGGACAACTACCATTTGTAACCTGAACGTGGGGTTTTAATATAAAATAGTAAAGAAAGAACCAAAAAAACTTACTATTGGACTCGTGAGAAGCTTCCCAAAGGTCATTTCTCCCGCCCGAGACCGGATCCGGAAGAGCTTCCGCTTGGGCTGATTGGTCGAGTCCACTGATGACTCCGAGGTGTCACTTCCGGCGGGGCCGACCGAGGACTCTCTGGACGGCCCGTTGACGTAACGGTTGGGCGTGCCGTTACCGTTGGGCATGCCGTTCGGGGCACTCATCATGGAATGTTCCAGAATGTCAAAATAATCCTAAAGAGCTAACCAGCCACCTGTCCGTCTTTGTAAGGCTTTGGTTTAGTCCTTTGTTAGGACCTAAACTTTCTCGAACACGTGGAAAATGGCACGATTCGGTGGGCGGATGTTGGAAAAGACCAACAATATAAATGCTTATTCCAGAAATGGTAGGTTAGTAGTAGATGGAATAAATTGTCAAAATAATATTATGGAACACAAATGCAACGTAATCCAACCAGGTTGTCTCACATGAAGTACATACTATTACTGAATGTAATAATGTAATAAATCCAGTATATCGTACGGATCGGAGATTATGCTGAATGTTATAAATCCAATAAAATGATAAGTCAAAATATGATGAATGTGATAAAGCCAGTATATCAAGCGATAAAACAATGCTGAATGTATATCGCGAGAATCACATAATGATGTTGAATGCAATAAAATCCAGTGTATCGCCAAAATTCAAAAAGATGGTCGCAGATATCCAATGGCAGAAGAGGGTGTCAATGTACACAAGTGTCATAAAAAGCTCAGTTGAAAGGAATGCCACAGGAATGTAGATCTATAAACAGCCTGACCAACACAGGTCACAGTGCCGCTAGATGTAGCTAAGGAATCTTCACTGATTGATACTTTGTACTACCCACACAAAGAACCGTCTCGAGTCTCCACGAATTACCACAGAAATAGGACACACCGCATACAGCCTCAGTGTTTACTTTTCGAGATCAATACATCCATGGCGAGTCTGGGAATAGCAAGTATAGTACATGTATTTGAACACGTCTTGTCTTTGTCACTCACATCCTCTGATCCGGTAAAAATGCACGAGTATGCCACTTGTCATGTTTATAAAGACATCAACGCTATATGATCTGTGAGATCAACATTTCAAATTGTATCAACATTTTTAAGTGCGCTTAAACCAATCCTTAAATTCTCACGCTCATTGGCCAACAGCCCGACACAAGTGCCTGCGCTGCACACCGCAAAGCGCACCCTTAACAATCATTACAAATTTACATAACCTATGTCGCAAAAAAACTGGCGGTGGAAACACTGTACAAATGAAACAAGCTTACAAAAGGACACTAGTCATTCTCATCTCCACATCCCATCCCCAACGAAAATAGCCCGAGAAATGCTCCTGATTCTTACTGAAAATCAAACACCCAGTTTGCCTAGGCTACTGCACATTTCCACGTAAGCGCCACATAAAACTGCAATCATCAAAGCGACGAAAAGAATCCACATAAAAAAAAGACAAAGCACTGCTCCTCTGGTTTAATTCCTTCAGAAAAGCTCCGGATTCGTGTGCTTATCACACGCTCAGTTTTCTTTTTCTGTCAGCCTAAGAATTCCAGTCAGTGACAAAACAAACAGGCCAAACGTCTGACAAAGGGTACAGAGCCATCAGAGCCAGACAGCGGGCAGAATGAATGGGGGCGACTCTGGCTACTGAAATATTAATCTACTAAGCATCACAAGCAACAGTAGCAGGAGTTTTCCTTATTCAAATGATCGACTTTCCATTATACATGTGGCAAAAGTAAAGAAACATTTCGTGACCAAATTTACAAGTTAAAATCACAAAAAATGAGAGCTCCATGCCTCCCAAAAGTGAATTTCGCTTCGAAAATCAGCACTTCATAGCCTATCAAAGTTCATATTCTTGTAACCGTTATTTCGGCGAACATACTGCTCACATCATGAAATGAGAATGCTGCAAACACACAGACTCACGTGCAGATGTAAAATAATACAACGAAATGAAAAAAAAAAAATGAAGCCAAATGTTACCCTGAACTCTGCCTTGCCTAAGCGACATGGATGCGGTAAGAGAAGTAAAGAAATCTCTTCTTTGCTTTTGACTGAATCTCAAAAGGGCGTGAGCAAGTAAATCAACTGGCTCCAGCAAACAGGTCTTTGCAAAGAGTGTGACAACATTTATTTAGCTAAGTCGGGCACTTCAGAAGACGTGCACACAGTTGGTCGTCACAAGGCAGAAGATGCAGTAATCTCTCTCTCTGCCGCACCCACTTGACCTATGATGTCTACTTGACCTCGGTGTTAGGCATATTATATAAAACACAGACAAAAGCTCCTCTTTCAAGGTCGCTGCAGCCAGATAGGCTGTTTCGTATTTTCGAAGTTCGGTAAAAACTGAACAACTTAAATGTTGTCGCAGGATTAATAGAATGAAAACAAACTGATTACGTGAGTCAGCCAGCCATTTTATCAGACGATTTTTGAGGAAGACAGTCTGTCGGCCATCTCGTCACGGGATTCTTTTATGAAGACAGTCTGCCTGCCATTTTGTCAGAGAAGTTTCAATGAAAACAGTCAGCCAGTCATTATGTCAGAGAATTTTCACTGAAAACAGTCTACCAGCCATTTTGTCAGAAAGGCGAGTAAACAGGAAGACTTGGAAGAAGACATCCCCCACCCCCGCAAATCTTCCCCTAGTGACATAACTCTCTTCAACCTTACTGAAGTGATACCGGCAGATACAATCCTTAGAGTGGAACCGATTTACAGGCCACTGCTGTAACAGACACCCGGTTTTAACGGGAGGGACTAGCCCTCAGCAATAACTATGTATAAAATCTACGTTGTGTACTAGACTATAACGTGGCAACACTATAACGAGAATAGTTTCGAAGTCCGGAACTTCTCGATATATCCGAGGTTCATTGTATACTAAGTTAAACATGCGGGGTAGCGTCAGCTTCTCGTTATATCCAAGCCTCCTTGTACTAAGTTAAACAAGCCGAGGATCGCCGGCTTTGAGAAAATGATGACAGGTTTAATACTGACAAGAACTTATTGACTACAGATTAATTGAACTATTCCCTAACAAATACATGTGTATGACCGTAGCGGAGGATCGAACCGGAGTCTGATGACCAGCATACTGGCGAGGATATGAACTAAATAACTAATGATAAAGTTCTATGACGCTGGTAACATCAATTACTTTTAGATTCCTAAGTACAAATGAAAGCTCCAGTACTTAATTAGTGTGGTAATTACAGCTTATAATAAGTGTAAGAAGCTCCTGGGGAAAGTCTATGAAGAGCACAGCTATGCCACTAGGTGGCCACATCCGCCATGCTTGAATGTGAAATGAGTCTCAGAGAGAGAGAGAAAATAAGAGAGAGAGAGAGAAAGAGAGAGAGAGAGAGAGAGAGAAGAGAGAGAGAGAGAGAAGAGAGAGAGAGAGAGAGAGAGAGAGAGAGAGAGAGAGAGAAGAGAGAGAGACAGATGCGAGGGAGAATATAAGAGGATGAGTGAAAAGCAAAAACAACCAATCTTTTGATCATACAGGCTTGTGTTTTTTTTGTGTGTGTGTGTATGTGTGCGTGTGTGCATGGGGGGAGATACGCTTTCACTGAGTGAGTGCGCGCGAGAGACAGAGATGAAAACGTGTGTGCGTGCGTGTGTGTGTGTGTGTGTGTGTGTGTGTGTGTGTGCACGCGCGTGTGTGTGTGTGTGTGTGNCAGGTGAGAGAGAGCGAGCGAGAGAGAGAGAGAGAGAGAGAGAGAGAGAGAGAGAGAGAGAGAGAGAGAACACATAAGAAGAAAATGAATGAAAGAATGAGAAAATATATAAAAAGGGCAAAATGCATCTACGAACCCTAGATTTCGCCCGGAACGGCAAAAAAAAAACACCCCACAATACCAACAGCCAAATTAGCTGTGACCCTGCAGGTCGCATTCTCCATTACGGTCACATCACAAAAAGGATCCAATACAACATGCCTTGATGCACATAAAAAAACAGAACCTGACAGGTCACGAAACAATCCCACCGCGCACGCGTTACAAATTACACACGCCAGCAGACGACGTAGGCAATGCTGCAGACGATAGGAAAATTCACGCCTGATACCTACACTGCACACATCATTTTTCAGTTTCCCGCCCTTCTTGTAAGAGAAGGAATGCCTCTTACCTAAATTCACAAGCAAACTAATCCGGATATTAGAAACCGATCAACGCTATGCCACTTTCGCTCTAAGTAAGGAATGTGAGCGTGAAGTCATCTCAACGTCTTGAAACAAAAACCCGGACTGCACCTTTTCACATTTTTTTTCTTCTCAATCACTTCGCACGTCTTTCGCATCTGTATATCTACATGTGCCCTCGAGCAGTCTCCTAGTTGATTCCACTAAGAACGGGGCATATCTCGAGAAAATATAATCGATACTGACATCGACATGTTCCGTCTGAAAATTTTACAGGGTGTGAGAGATGTCAAACGATACATCGATGATAAAAACTCGATTATGATGACATCGAAAATTTCCACTGAAAACACTGATCGCGAGGTAAACTGGAGGATGGGACCATCCATGAAAATGGATCAAGACAAATTGTTTTTAAACGACTCATTTTCACCCAGTATCAATTTTACGTGAGCGCAAAAACAAAAAAGAAGAACATTTATGACTGGCATCATTTCTGGCACGCAATACTCCATCTTCCACTAACCAAAACCAACACGATTCGACAGCCTCACCCTACCCCAAATGAACATCAATTGCAGTATAGCTACTCTGGTATAAATGGTTATATCAAAATGTGAAGAATTTTTCTCACTCTGCTTCTAATAACAACAAACCACAACAAAATTTCTTGAACTTTACGGCAAGCGATATGTAAACAATAGGCCTCGCAATACTGCCATATCGATACCTAAATATCGATAACGCCCATTCCATAGATACCACGATGATAGAGCCGCCCAGGGTCATGACTGCTCCACAACTTGTCCAACACCACTCGCCGCGCCTTTCATTTTTCTTGATAAAAACACTTGAGTTAGTCTGGATGGCCTAGCTCGGTCGAACCCCTGGGAGTGACAGAATGTGCATTAGTGGTGAGCTGGCTGGTGCGTGCCTGTGTGCAGCAGCGAAGACATGGCGCCCCCTCCTCCCTAAATCTGTCACTCTCCTCCCCCGCACTGAACTCCACCTGCCAAGACTGATATCATTTGTTAAAAACCCATCACAACTGTAAAAACACCCGCCCACACCCCGTTTTCCTCGACACACACCGTAACAAAGATTGCGTCTTTTCAATGAACTTCCTCAATCTTTCAAAGCGCTTGCTGCCTCCCATTTTTGATAACACAAATCCAACTACACTCCCCCCCCNCCCCCCCCTCCCCTTTCCATGCGTTCTAACCATTACGTCCTCTTCACCATCGCCCCTGCCATGAATCAGCAGCTGCTCTCAATAACCGATATGCATTAAAATCATTATACCTGTAAGTGTTTTCACTTAAAAAAAATATGCACCACATTCACATATTATATACCTCCTTCCCACAGGCTACCCATGCACTTCGCCCATGACTAAATGTTTGGGTAGTTGTAGGTGGTATGTGGGTGTAGATGCGGCCGGCTGGAAGAAAGAGAAGGAACGAGAGAGAGAGAGAGAGAGAAAGAGAGAGAGAGAGAGAGAGAGAGAGAGAGAGAGAGAGAGAGAGAGAGAGAGAGGGGGGGATGGGGAGGATACCGAGAACGCGCAGACAGTCTAGAGTGTGTACCTGCACGCGAAAATGGTGTTTCTCGTAAGGCCGATTATTATCTGTAGAAATCTATAGCAGCACTTAACAGACTAAGGAAACAGCAACACAGACATTAAGACTCAGGCAAGGCAAGACACATTCGGGTTGGATCTGGGGTCGAGACAGGAAGAAAAATTGAACAAAGAAAAAAGAGGAGGACAGAGAAAGAAGGAGAGAGAGAGAGAAAGAGAGGTGAAGTGAGAGAGAGTGAGAGAAAGAGAAAGAGAGAGAGAGAGAGAGAGAGAGAAATAGAGAGAGAGAGAGAGAGAGAGAGGCGAAGTGAAAAAGTTTCAGCACTTGTAGGAGCTATACAAAAGTTGAGGGAAAAAATGGACATGCACGATGTCTGGCGATGTTTAAAGTACGACCAGGATGATTACACTGATAATACATAGCCGGTGCCCAGTATGAGCTTGAACTAAGTCACGATCCTCAGGCAGAGTGTGAGGGAATGAAACAGTCAGGCAGACAGACAGGCAGGCAGGTAGGCAGACAGACGGATGCACGGACAAACAGGCATACATACATACATACATACATACATACATACATACATACATACATACATACATACATAAATCCATCCATCCATTCATCCATCCATCCATCCATTCATCCATCCATACATACAGAAAGACGGATGCACGAACAGATAGACAAATGAAATAAACCGACAGACACAGATAGACTGACATAATTATAGACGAACAGAAAGACGGACGGACGCACGGACAGACACACGGATGAATCGACTGATAAAGATGTGGGTAATTCTACGCAAGAATGAACAAGCCACCGGACACAAGAAGCATACAGAGATAAAGGAAGGAAAGAAACCACAAGCAGTTTTGACTGCCAACATAACTCTCGGCAAACAGAGTGCTTCAGCAGAGAAGAAATTTCGCCGCCAATATTTTAAACTGAATGAACATTTTAATATTTTTTCTTCAATCTTCAAATCAGTTTTTGTTTCTCACGAATTTTAATAACCCTTCCAAGCTTTCTCCATGTTTTTGGAATTCCGCAGTGAACCTCAAACAGCTCTCAGACACATTCAGTTGTGTTTGGTTCAACCCTGCATGTTCCGATCAACCACATTACAACATCTGAGAGCGAAAATATGCGATATCGCTTTAGCATAAAGCTGGAAAAGGATCAGTTGTACCATTGGCTCCACAGACCTTGTGCTAAGTATACACTTGCCTCTCGGAGTGTCATAAAATTACCCACTTTTACGAGCGTCCGTAGGCCCTGCCCAGTACAGGACTGTCTGCTTTTCTGCATGCTACATGCATAAGAACGCGCGCGGGGGAGGTTTTCACTTGCATACCTCTTGCGATAACACGGCTTCATTTATTTATATAAGTAAAAAAAAAAAAAAACCCCGGAAAATCCTGAGGAAAAACCAGGCAAATTAAGTCTTTCGAGCTAACAAGCTACAACCTTGAGGGAGAGTCCAGAAAGATGACTCCGAATTCCTGTCCCAGTTTAAATGCAGGCATATAAAAATACAGTAAATCTCAAAAGTCTGATAACATGGCCATCCCTTCAACCAAGTTTACTTGTTACACATGACGCTTAGACAGAATCAAGAACGACCAGGAACTGATAAAGACTGCTCTTCCCTCCTATACACGGTTATGCCTCTGTGCCAGAACATTCTAAACAGTGGTGTCCAATCGCTGGTCCGCAAGCCAAACTATAGCACGTCAGCGGTGCAAAACATTCCCGTGAAATAAGCACTTTCTACAGAATGTTTAATAAAGTGGAAATTCTGAAAACACAGCCATCCCTTGGATCAAGCTACTGAGGTTTGTTATCAAAATTATTGCGTTATCCAAGGTGCTCACTTTAAGCAATAAAACGATTGGGACTTTTGAATGAGTGCTCACCAAGGGACTGTGTCAAGCAATAGCTGTATTAACAACTATACACTGCTCATTGCCGCGCTTTAAATCTTTGATGAAACATGGTTTAACGAAACATGAGTCCATGCTTAAAACACCATAGCCCTCAGGAGGCGACGTAAATATAAAACTGGCCTCCCATGTGAAAAGGCTTTGCTTCTCTCGTTTAAATGATCAAACACGTGAGAACTCCCAGGTCGTCATCAGTTCCCAGTACTTGAACGTACATGATGGTTAATGACATTTCCCTCTCAGCTGAGAGTCCCAAGTCTCCGAGATGAGTGACCCAAACAAGCCTCATTAAGAAAATCGCACGTGCAAAATTGTTTATCCAAATGGTTCGACCGCGAAAAGTCAGGGCTGCCACTTCCGTTGATCTCAATATGAAAATTACAGAAATATTAACAGTGAGTGCTAAGCAATGGTCTGGAAATTTCCATAGAACTTACAAGGCGTATTATAGGAACTGCTGTTCTTCAATATAACATAACATGAAGATGCATTAGAAATAAAAGCGAGGACGTTTTTGCAAAAACACACGTGGTTCCTACACTACCACATACAGTAGTTCACCAAATTCAACATTTTTAAAACCTGTCTGGCCAAAGAATAACACACAGAAGCATCCTATATACAATGTCCATAGTAACCACTGCTCAAAAACGGCTCTGCATACCAAAGTGCACAAGAGTGTCTTCACAGAACACATGCCTAAACTTATACCGGAAAGATAAACACGTTCCAAAACATTAAACAAGTCTCCGTGGCAAACAAAACGCATTCCGGAGGGGGAAAAGGCAACTGGCCGATTTACTAAATGTACTTGCAAAATACTGTACTAAGCGCCATTGTTCATAAAGACAAAGACAATATGCCTCATCCCCAAATGAAAACTCCATAACAAATGCACATTATCAACAATGTGAATCTTTCTTTGCTTTTTGCCACACCGTTAATTATAATCCTGTTGAGACATGAATAAACAAAAGGACGCAATGTTCATCTACAATTCTCCATTTGGCTCTGCGCACGATAAACACTTAACAACATGCTTGAGAAACAGTCTTCCTAAGTCTCAACGCCTTCTAGCAAAACATCTCTACATGTGTTATCTCCATAACGCATCCTTGTCACTTGCATAACAAAACAGCAACAGCTACTTAAGCCACCTCTGATGACACCATGGGAAGCTGAAGAGTCCGGCGAATGACCTGTGAGTAACAGCGGTCATGTTACCTCTATGAGCACACGGATTAAGCCCCCAACATATGTTACAAATTAGAATGTGTTAACAAGCGCCGAATAGACGGCGTGAATGATACCGTGCCCTGTCACTGCTGACGGCTCACTAATGCCACATAAGCGCAGTAGCTACGAAAACATGCACTTCGCACGCTGTCATCTGGAGTTTGGACTCTTTACTGCCGTCGATCATGTCTCATTGCGACACATGCATGTTGTAATTGTCATCTACAGGTACTTAGTACAGTTACCATCATCTGGATAAAATGTACATCTGTTACACACTCAACAATGAAGTTATCAGAAAAGGTCATGCTGTTCTGAAAACATGTGGAGAGGGTAAAAACCTTATAAACTTGATGACACTCAAAAGTTTGCCTTGATGGCAGAGATCTTACTGAACATCAGATTACGTATTCACTTGAATTTCCCAAGGAAACAAAATGGTCTCTGAAAAAGAATATTTTGAAAAACAAAAATCCACACCTCAGATAACGTTCATTCGACGACGGCTTCCGCCGAACCAAGAAGTACTGAACAAATCCCAATAAGCTGGAACTATGAAAACAGAGCTCATGAGGAATAATTAGAGCAATGAGACAGCACGCAATCATATGCACAGTCATCATCCGTGTAAAGTGAATTATTTGCTAAATAAAAGTAAAGGCCATCAGTAGAGTAAATGTTATTTACATGACAAGAATTACAGTACTAATACAGACTATACTGGGAGCACAGTCTCTCCTTACTGTGCCTTTAAATACAATCTGCCTAACATCGTATGAGCAACATATATAGATAAACCAAGTGAAAATAGCCAGAGTTGACACGGATCAGACTTCCTGTTGCTGCATCACTTTGCCCCTATTCCGAATTTATCCACTTTCTGCTCGCTCTCCGCAAAAGGCTTCCTAAATCGGTCAAATAAGGATTTTTCGTCCTCTCGAATATCTTGCCCTGCATAGCATTATTCATAGGACGTGACTACTGCTGCCTTGCACCTTTTTATCCTGGCGATCAAACCACAATGAATACCAGACATACTGAGCAATCCATGAATCATCGAGACAAAGTAAAAATTAAAATGAAGATCACCTATACATAAATAGCCGTCGAAATCATCCGGTTGTTTTTTTGTTACTGCCGACGGCTGACCCCATCACAAAGAGGAAATTAAGTCCTGCCAGTAAACTTAAACGTGGGTTTGGTGGAGCAGCGGTTTTCACATTTTTCTGACTATCACAGGCAAAAGGACTCATTTAACTGCCACTTTAAACTGCATAAACAGAACAGATATTGGAATTTGACGATGCAATGAATATATTTATATTCAAATATTCAGCTGTCATATCAGAATTTACTGCTGTGAAACCAATGTCCGTGGTGACCAAACTTCCCTATCCCTTCGTACCGATTGGCTAATGAAGGCTATTACAGAAATGAGCCGTTGAATTTCTAGAATTTTGAACTGTATCTACTCACTGATACAATAAGCTGGTCAGGACAGAGAACAGTGATAATCTTGAATACCGATTGTCTTGGGGTATGAATGCATTCTCATAAACAATACCGAACTGTCTTAATTTTCAGCCATGTGCATCGGTGTGAAGTGGTCATATTAATGAAAATCAAAAGTGTGGGACAACCATGAAAAAGTCAACCAACCCTGCATACTAACCGGAAGTTACAGACGCCAAAGGGAAATAAGCATTAATTCTCTAACTCTTCGATGCACCACATGTACACCTGGTCAATTTAACGGCAAATTTATAACCACACTGCATTCTCACAATGTTATAAAATCTATCCGAAACATTTTCCCCCCCATAATTTGCAAAGTCTTCTACTAATCAACGATAGTTCCACTTCTCGGAATTTCGATCTGAAGTTTAAAGAGTGCTCAGTTTTCCAAGCTGACTGCTCAGATTTCCAAATTTTGCGCAAACACTGGGTTTATACTGATATCGTGCCTGTACCTCCGTTCCACAAGTCTTGAGAACCTTCGTCTTGGGCCTATTATAATAAATATTATACACTCACGAGCACAACAGTTGGTCGACGAAGACGAAACGGAAGCAGGCCATTAGCAGAACAGTTGACTTCAACCTCTACAGCTTTTCCGGAAGGGGTCCCTGGCCTTATAAAGAGGATTTTCTTAATTTAAGACGAGGTGTAAAAGCATTCGAGATGGGCTGCAATAGATACTGTATATACACGTATCTGTTTAGAGAAAGCCTGTGGTCTGAATATCATAAGCATTCGATATCGATACCGTGACATCATATTCACGATTTAGTAACAAGGGACAAATTCATACTCTACAAAAAGATGTAATGTTTAGTCGAAGTTCCATCATGACCTAAGGGTGTAAGTAGGATGTGGCGCAGTATTACTGCATACATTGCGGGTTCGAACATTCCTAATCTCTCCTTCCAATAAGGTAACGGAAAAAAGGCATAAAAGTCGGGTCTAAGACCCACATCGAGGTGTGGCCAACCCTTTTAGAGAGTCACGAAATAATCGGGCTAAAAGCACTTGCTTGATGACCTGCTGTTGTTTGACTTTCCGCAACGGTGATTAACTAACATACAACATGTACGAAATGGCACGTACAGTGGAACCTTGATATTATTAAGTACTCCTTATTAAGTATACTTTGTTATTAAGTAAGAACTTCGCATGCACGGATTCATTATCATTCTACAATTTCATTATTCAAGTGGACCTCGATATTAAGTATACCTCATTATTAAGTACACTTTTTACATGCACTAAGGCATACGATATCTCAAGGTTCTACTGTACTCGATACTCAGCCACAATAATACCTAGAATACTCAATATCGATGCTCTTCTAGAATCCAGTCCATCTCTAATCTCGACCGTTTGACAGTACATGAGAAGAAGACAGACGTAACAAAGAGGTCAGACACAAGAGATGGTGAAACAAGTGAGAGACGGGAGTGACACTCTAACAAGCCCCATCAACAAAAGGGACCCCCGAGATGTTACGGCTCTGAGGAAAATCAGCGTGAAAAATTATTGTACAGGGGATTTAACAGTTGCGAAATGGTCATTACAGTCGTTCGGGACCCGGCTATTGTTGCCCCGTTGTGAGTGGTGCCCGAAAGAGAAGTAACAATTGGACAAAAGTCCAGTGTACATATACAGAACCCGAAATTCAAGGGGTGTGTTTAAGCACAAAAGAACTGGGATTGAGGGGNGGGGGGGGGGGGGGGAGAGATGAAGTAAGGTACAAATTGAGAAAGCTAGATTCTAGCAACAGGTTTGCTGTAAGAGTGTTCAACACTTTCCCGTGATATTTCCAGGTGGTTTAACATGTCTTCCATAACAATAAATAATTAAAACCCTCATACAATTCTTTATAACGTGAAATTTATACCGTGTTCGTTAAATTTTCATTCTGATCAATACAATAGAAATGTTTAAAGTGAGATTATGGACCACTCATCCAAATTTTGAATTTTCCGTGATGTTTCCACCTGAGCTGACTATTTTCGATCACTTCAAGTATAGTTTAAACTTGGAAATAGCAATACCATTTTCCCATTATTTTTCAGGTCAGTGGCACTTGATTTAAACAAACTATAAAAATATTACTGAAACACTGCACAAGCACGGCTTAAACTTGCATCTATCCTGGACATTGGACAAGTCTTATTTTGTTCTGGAATATGACTATGGATAACGTGGCTTTACAATGGTTTGCTGGAATAATCGTCGTGTAAACCTCTCAGTTCTGCAGGAGTTCCTGCGATGACATCAGATTAACAAATCCACAGCAATAAGAGGAAAATACAGCACTCTTAGTCTTAATAACAGGATGTTCAGCCGGTTAAACACGGACACGCCCTTCTCAGCAAGCCTTGCGCCAGTACTACACGGTGTCTGCGACCTTTGCTTGCAGGCGGTCAACGCTTTGGGGATTCGATACGATGGACACTGGCATGTCCCATTCACAAACTAGACTAACTTACGGCCAGAAACTCCTAGTTGCAAACACTATTCGGCGCGTTTTCGGCAATATTCGGCGCCTTCTGCTGGACGGGTAGTAGCTAACCGACTAATTTAAAATGTTGGGATTTCTAGAAAGTTCAATTTGATTCTGTACCTCAGTGCTAAACTCATAGCATGTAGTTCGACTTACGACAAGAGACTCCTAATTGAAAACACTATTCGGCACGTTTTCGGCGCCTTCTGCTGGATGGGTAGTAGGAAACCGACTAATTTAGAATGTTGGGATTTCTAGAAAGTTCAATTTGATTCTGGACCTCAGTGCTAAACTCATGGCATGTAGTCCGAATATTATGAACGTGTTAAACTTGTTATAACGTGTATAACATATCGCTGTCTATGGCAGATCTTAACAGATGTATCAATCAACTTTATCCGCAACTAGTCTCCTCCTGTACGTGACACTTGGCTTGATATCGCTTGCCCTAAACGCTGTTCCTGAAAGAATAATGAGGATATAATGCACCGTTAATCCGACAGGTTGTCTTATACTCGTATATTTATGTATTTGAGCGCCTCTGAAAGCAAAAGTCACAAATCACATTATTTCCCAAATCACAGCGAAATGTCACACCGGCAGGTGACACGCTACCTGACTCCAATAACAGCATGTCGCCCTTCTATCTACAATATCACTGTTACTTATCACAACCCAAACGCAGTTTAGCATTCCTGACCGTGATTCGTAGGACTCCTTATCGGCACTTCAAAACTGACTGGGCTTATACAATATTTGGACAATCCGTGAAAATTTCATGGCAGCTCTGGCCAGCGCAGACAATGGGCGGAATTTAATGGTCCCCACCGGACCATGGTGCCCTAGCGAGACTGACCGCATTTAAAACCCTGAAACCGGACAGTAACGGAAACTGAACTTAATCCTCGCAGGTATCGAATTACCCTCGCCTCCGGTTTTGACATTTTGCATCTTTCGAAGAGACCGTATGACATCCCTTTTTAAAAAAAATATTGTCCTTCCTCCTGCACCTCCACCACGCCCCCCGCTCCCCTTTTTTTTTGACACAATATCGTGTTACAAAATACCATAGTACAAGACGAAATTGATAACAGGTTACTGAGTACAATGAATGAAAGAAGAGGACTATTATGGAATCCTATATCCGCAGATTAGCACTTCGTACATCTCTAATGTGCGCTGACAGAAAGGATTATGATGGTTTTCTCGACAAAGTTTTTGTACATATTTCTGATCTATATGTCAACATTCATCCTCCCATGAAATAATTTTGCGAAACTGCGCAATTATCTTAACATGGTAGCAGAAATGAGGCAGACATTTTGGTGAAGGAAAGAGCTGTCCTCAAACAGATTAAAACTAAATATTAGACGTTTTCGCGAAGATGAGCCTTTTCGTTCTTAGACTTTAGAATTTGTGGCTCACCCAAACTCGAAATGCGCTTTTTCGACAAACATTCTGTGGTAATTCACATACATAAATAGTCACTCTGAATAACTGAAATCACAACATTATGCGGGCTATTAAGAAATAATAAATACGCCGGGCTTTGGTGTTAGCGTTTCGTAACTCCGTAAATCCGTGACTCCTTCGACTTGATGTACGCTTCTTTATCAAACGTCCACTGCGTCCGCATGCAGAGTGAAATCACAAGACTGACTAGATTAAACTTCCATGAATCTACGAAAATAATAAGATCTTAGACCACCCTGAAATTTTACATCCGTAAAGTTTTCACTTCGCAAAGCCCTACGCCTCCTTAATTTGAAGCAAGTAGTCTAGTATACACTTCACTGGCAAACCGTTCCCTACGTATGTCACACCTGGCTATGGAATAAAAATACCTTTGGAATTTAACATCCCTGGTGTTCGCTCTTCGTAAATCTGTGCACCTTCTGAACTTGATAATGATATGCACCTTTGGCAAACCGTCAGCTGTGAATTTCAGGCATAAAAAAAAAAAAATGTGAGAAAAGAGCTCAAGCCTACTCAGCCTCAAAGTAAACACAAGACACCTGTGACGGTACCGTACATTTCCAAAAGAAGCTGGCAGTGAAGTGAACACACAATACAAGAAAAACGATATCAAAAAGACCGGGCAGAAAATGTGTGCCAGTCCGTTGTGCCGTGCCCAGTAGTACACTACACCGGTGTATTCCACCGCATGGCACTTCTTTTCTCACACCTTCTATTATACTCCCTAAAACACGGTCACAAAATCCACGACAAAACGAGTACGAGATTGTCGGGTTGGCGTTAATGTGTGAGACCAACAAAAGATACTAAAAGCGGAGCTTGCAGTCGGTAGTATCTGGTCCGATGGTATACGATACCCGCGTAGAAGGCTAAGATTATAACGTGAACAGATTTACGAGAGTTCAGCTGCTGTTAAAAAAAAAATGCTCTCCCAAGGCTGTAGTCTATAGTGTCCGTTGATGCATTTGGCAGATACAAACAAACAAAAATTCTCGATTTGAAGAAAATTTATGCACAAACTAGAATCAAATGAGAATCAGAATCG
The DNA here is from genome assembly GCA_033807755.1 of Ellobium chinense. NCBI lineage: Eukaryota > Metazoa > Mollusca > Gastropoda > Ellobiida > Ellobiidae > Ellobium > Ellobium chinense. The sequence continues at coordinate 166,935 of JAWQUT010000408.1, read as the reverse complement.
GAAATACAATCTTATTCAATTTCTTTTTTTGTTGCCGGACGTGTCTCATATTGTTGTCGCGTGCTGACTTGATTCAGAAACTTGGTAATCTGTGTGCAAATCTGCCGCCGAGCCCCATAGCTTCATCTCGAAGGGAGACTCTTTCAACCGATCTCTTTTTTTCCTATCGTTGCCTAAATATGGGCACTCCTGCAAGATGGGTTAAGGCGTCTGCTCTTTCCCGTACCCGTGGAGGCTGGCAGCAATATCGAGTTCTAAGCCCAAAAAATTCTCCCTCACCAATCTCTTAAAAACCTTGTGCATGAAAAGGCAGTAAAATCTTAATAATACCATTATTTGGAATCACACTGTATTATCCACCACAGCTTTGCCCTTTTTGCACAAAGCAATGCCAACGACAATTTTATCATGCTAAACAAGTGACCAACTTTATCAGGAAAATGTTTATCAGCTTTACCGTAATTCAATTTCAGGCACTATCAGGGAATATCAAAGCAGGCGTAATACAAAACATGTGCCAAAGTCAGAATCAACGAAATGCATCTGTTATACATGATTGTTCTCAAATACCACATGCCAACGTGGCCGGAAAATATAGCGTAAGTGGGTCAGACAATAACAATACGAAATACTCTATATTGCTGTCGTTTATTACAAACTCATGCTCATTATGTTTGGTGGTTGAGAAACTCATTGTGTAATACTACTGCTGTCTTACTGCTGTTAGGAAAAAAAAAACAAGAACAACCCGCAACTTGAAGTCTGTGATTTATTTTGATCTCGAGAGAAGGGCAAAAGGAGCATAGAGCAGAAGAGGAATATATCCATTTTTACAGACGACGAGAGTCAAGGATGCCACTCACTTTCATAACATTCTCTGAACTTTCCGCAGTTTCTTTCAGGATCTGGTGTAAAATATCCGTCATTTTCCATCGTGATTTACATAAAACAAAGACAGTTCCTCAGGGGGAAAATTGTGTATGCACAAGAACATATCGAGAGCTGACAGCAACACGAATATATCTCCACTTTATGCCAAAATTGACATTTTGATCCTTTACGTAAGCATTTAACGTCATTCACCTGCTGAATGAATATCACGTACTTATGATGCACAATTACCTCAAAACACAATGTCAATAAATGTATATTTGATATATAAACAGAGTTTATTAAAATCTTCAGAACTCGATTTTCTGAAAACTACTCAAAGTGAAGATATCAACTTGTTGCTCTCAGCTCTCGATATAATAAGGTTTAAATGCTCTCTTTAACATGAGGAGAGAATGCCCAGGATAAACAGAAAACGAGAGAAAATAAACAATTAACTTTTAATTTTGATTTTTCTATGAATGCCGTGTCTCAAACAACAATCTCTGTAAAAACACCAACATCCTCTGATTTCGGAGAATTCTCTAAAAAGTGGCACCCCTGGAGAGTGTTCCTGTCAAGTCATGAGGTATACGGATATATCTAATCGAAAGAGCTGCCAAGGGCATCCTTGGGCAATGAAACCAGGCCTTGGTGAAAATGTGAATGCAACTGACATCTTAAAAAAAAACCAAAAACTGGGAAATTCATGTTCAATGATGAACTGTCTACACTAAGTTCACGAGATGAATTCATGTCTTTCATTGGTACCCATATAACATGCCTGCAACACAGTTTTACCTGCATTCCGTTCAATAGCGCAACAGAGTGTGATTCCAATTATTCTAAAGAAACTTTACTGGAATATCGCAGTTCCATTTGATGGCAAATTTCTCTTTGCTCCACAGGATCTGCGATTAAGCAAGGTCGACTATATGAAGGAATTGCGATTACGCAAGGTCGACTGCATAAACTGTATCCTCATCTGAGAAAAAAACCCACAAAAACGGCAGCACTCGAAAGAACGATCAAGGCACAGATGAGTGTTGTCAAGAGGAAAGATTATAAACATGGAAAGACATGCTAAACTATGGGACCTGAGCTGTAAGATGGCATGTGGACAGATAACAGCCATTTCAGCCAAGAAAAGGAAAACCCAACGGACTGATGTCAACCTAACGAAAAAAAACCAAAACTTCCTCTAGTGCGATTCAAATCTCGTGGCGCTGCTAAACCGAACAAAAAAAAAAAAAAATATCGATTCCAAACAGACAGATCTGGACCCCCCGAAAAAAAAAATAAATTCGTGTGAGTCAGACGATATGACCCAGACGGTTGACACGAAGTAGATGGGGACGAAAGAAAAGACATATCGAAACTGCATAGTAAAAGTCTTTAACTAGAACGTGACACCATATGGAACTGGTCGCCATGAAGTGGAAGCGCAAAGAAAACAAACATTATTTAAGATGACAAAGAAACATCCACCTGTGCCTGCGATATTCCCTGATGGAATCTCACTGGCAGCTTGTCAGTTCAGGGCCCATATTCACACATCAAGTTTCTATTCCCTATAGAGTGGCTTAGTCTGAAAGGCCCCGGTTGTATATCCACCTCTTGATCGGACATGCTGTGTCACGTGTGTGTGTGTGTGTGTGTGTGTGTGTGTGAGAGAGAGAGAGAGAGAGAGAGAGAGAGAGAGAGA
>JAWQUT010000408.1:137759-164055 GCA_033807755.1 Ellobium chinense | reverse complement strand
CATATATATGCACACACACAGATATACATACGCAGACGCACGCACACATATGCACGCAGAGAGAGAGAGAGAGAGAGAGAGAGAGAGAGAGAGAGAGAGAGAGAGAAGAACACAATGCAGAAAGTCTGGAAGGACGATGGAAACTACTTTTAGAATAGGTGAAACTATTCTTGCAAAAGTGAAACTTAGGCATGCGAACCTGTTTGGGCTAGATAAATACGTAAAAACTACTAAAAAGACATACAGAAAGACAGGCAAGCAAGCAGAACGACAGACAACAGGCGGAGAAGCAGGCAGACATAAAGCAGAGACAGACCAAGACAGACCAATAGATACATGACTTAACTGAGACAGGGACAATGGTTTCGAATGGCTCAATTCTAGATTCTTCAGATGTTGCACACAGTACAACCAATAAAACTAAGGCTCAATTCTAGATTCTTCAGATGTTGCACATAGTACAACCAATAAAACTAAGGTTCATTTTTAGATTCTTCAGATGTTGCACACAGTACAACCAATAAAACTAAGGCTCAATTTTTGATTCTTCAGATGTTGCACACAGTACAACCAATAAAACTAAGGCTCAATTTTTGATTCTTCAGATGTTGCACACAGTATAACCAATAAAACTAAGGCTCAATTCTAGATTCTTCAGATGTTGCACACAGTACAACCAATAAAACTAAGGTTCATTTTTAGATTCTTCAGATGTTGCACACAGTACAACCAATAAAACTAAGGCTCAATTTTTGATTCTTCAGATGTTGCACACAGTATAACCAATAAAACTAAGGCTCATTTTTAGATTCTTCAGATATCGCACACAGTACAACCAACAAAACTGCTCTAGCCTAGAGATGGGTGGGTCAGTCCGAATCTACAAAACTACCAACAAAAGACAGCTTCCTGTCACTGAATACCTTTGAAGCAGTCCGTCGAAGCAGCCCCCATGTGGCGCAGCCATTATTCCATGCAGGGGTCAAGGGGAAGACTCTATTAGCACACTGAATAGGGGGTCTCAGTGGGAAACAAATGGCAACACAAGACAGTGTTGGAAATCTACAAACCCCATCATGCGGCGGATAAATTCACTATGACCCCTTTCCTTGTTCCTTTTCTCCTACTCTTTTTTTTTCTTTTGTCTCCCTCCCCCGCGGCCGGCCGCGAACGAATGACCTGCCTATTTGATTGTCTGGCTTGGTGTTTATACAGCTTCATTGACCGTGCATCTTCACAGCTCCTGGATATCTCGGGATAGTTCAGTACTGGGACAGTAGGACTACATTATGGTAATAAATCACTGTACTCTTTTAGCTGGAGATACAATTATGTAGTGATGCGTCTAAATTCCGGTTACTGGTAAAACACTTTTTAAAAAAAAAAGCTATTCCCGTTATATAACTGGAGAACGAAATACAGTGGGACTTTGATAGTAAGACATGGAAAGGGTGTACTTATTACTGAAGTATACTTTATTATCGTGGTCCACCTGAATAATGAAATGACTGAATGAAAAGGAATCTTTGTAACTTAAAGTCGTATTTGGTAACGAGTTATACTTATTACATAAATACTTACTATCAAGATTCCACTACAGTCAGACCAAATGAGTAGACATGTAAGAGAAGAGATGAGCAGGAAAGAGAAATTGAAGGAAGAGGCGAAAAGGAAGAAAGGCTGAGAGGAAACATGACAGAAGAGAAAAAAAGTAGAACACAGCGAAGATGAGAATGGGAAAGGAGAAGGCAAGATGGTCTTGGACCAATGAAATGGATGAAGAAGGGGGGAAAGAGGATGACACAAAAGAGGGAGACAGAAGATAAGGAGGGAGGAAAAAAAAAAGACGAAACGAGAGGAAAGCAGGAGTGAGAGGAGAAGAAAAATAAAAGAGGATATCGAAGAGGGAGAGAAGACAGGAAAGAAGGAAAGAAGTGCAAATGTAAAAGGATGAGTATTAGAGAGGATGAGAGTGTAGAGACAAGGAACACAAAGCAAGGAGGGAAAAACAGAAGGGAATACAAAATGGAAAAGAAAGCAGAGGAAAATAGCCGAGAAAACGGTAAGATAGAAAAAGAAATAAGAGGAAAGGAGAAAAGAGAAGAAGTAGACATATATTTGTAAACGCTCGAGATGACATCGCAGGACGCAGACAGCAATGATAACCTAAGTCGTGGTGATACCGCTGTTTGAAACGATACGGACCCATCTCTCACCTCTTGTCAAACACACGGCGTTCTCATATTACATCATTTACATCATATAAGAATATTAACCAAATACACATGGCCAGACTCAACGGGATAAGGTAATTTCACGGACAAGCGTCCAGCCGGTACCAGTTTCTTGTGACCTTCCTGATATGATAATAATAATAATGATAATAATAATAAGAAGAAGAAGAAGAAGAAGAAGAATACTGGATTACATTTATAACGCGCTCAATCCAATGGCAGGCTCTAAGCGCTTAACTGAACAGCCACTCAGAGGTGATAATAATCTGAGTTGGAGCAAAACCACTGTATAAATATAAACTGTTAGCCAGAGATCTCACCACAAAGCTGAACGAATAAATAACAGCAATGGCCATCACGAAGAAGTCCAAAAGAATTCTGGACACAGCCATATCCATGCCGAGATTCACAGTTCCACCAAGTTTCCAGCGACAAGTCCAAAGAAATCCTGCGAAAACAATGAAATTCGCAGAGCGACCGTAAACGCTGTCAGTTAGGCGCAGAACACAATTCACTAATCAATTCACTATTATTCACTTAACATTTCTGATTCTGGCCGGCTCTCAACACTAACGCATCCCTTCATCCTCTGCCAGCCAATACTAGCAGCAAATTCCACAACATCGAAGTATAGTCAATCCAAAATTAAATCTTATACACTACACTAGGATCAGATAAGTCTAATACGGTAATTAGCATGTAATTACTGATTTTGCCACCAATTTATAGTCTCATGATTAAAGGCTTAAAACAGAAACCAAAGACACTTTTTTGTGAGCAAGAAAACACCTCTGCACCTCGTCAAAAAACGACACAAAACATGCCCTGAACTTTCTAAATACTAGATCCCGAGAAGGTACTGAAATGCAGAGAAGAAAAAGGCACCCGAATGCACAAACTAACACATCGTTATGGAACAGCCAAGGCAAAGGCAACAGAAATTCCTCTGGGACGCCCCATGCATGAATCAACCGAATCAACTGGTTTAATATATCCGTGTCTGCACAACGGTGACACTTCAGCATTGAGCGATGGTTGGCCAGCCAGCACTCTCTGGGTATCTAGAGAAGGTCAGACTGATGACCACAATGAATTCACTAACATCTGCTGAGGTGACCAAATTTCTGGGATGACCCGTTCATAAAACCTAACTGGTTCACACTCAGATTGCGTCCACTTGTATCAAAAACAGTCTTTTTCTTATACGGTAAAAGAGAAAAAAAAGTTACAGAAATAGAATGGATAACGTATATTACGACCGCAAAGTGGGGAATGTGAAACCTGGAAACAGGTAGGTCAACGGAGGTGCACGAAGGCAAATTAAGCGACACAGCTGTGTCCAAAATAAAAAAAAGAAAATCACACTCGTAGAAACCTTGGGAATACTTTACCTTCACTTGCCAACTTCTGGAAGAAATATTTTTTTTTTCCGATTTTTATTAAACCGAACTTGAACAAGACAACCAGTCTTTGGCTACCACTTTCATGAAGAACTTAGGGCAGGTCGACGCAACTAAAAAAAATGCCGGTAACCTCTTCACACCTTGGCGCTCAGAAGGAACACCGAGTACCACCGTTCGTAAAAACATTAGGTCACTCAACAGGAACTCGCTTATAACGGAAGGCAAAAACAAACATGACAGCTCACAGGAGCGAACAGCTACAGACTATGACAGTTACATGGAAAGTAGCTAAATTTATGGCCAATGCTCGTGATCCACGTCAGCCGTTTGACCTTGTTAGCAGCCCTAAACTTTCATTTCGACCTCTTTTCCATGTCACCTCACCACCGGCTAGCACGTCCCGGTCGTCCATTAAACTTGAGTGATCACCCTTGTGCGATGACAGGTCACCTCCCCCTAACAAGTCATGTGACGGTATTATTAATATTTTTCTTTAACGGACAAAACAATAGAAATTCCCAATAAAGGCACCATTTCCAATACCTACAACAAGAAGAAAATGCAAAGCAATTAAAACAAACACACGACAAAAAATTTAATAAATTTCTGAACAGAATAATGACATAAGCGGTGGGACCACAGCAATGAGTAGTTGAACCAGGAGAAATGTTTGTCTCACTTGTTTCCCTATAAAACAGACACAGCAGAACCTCAAAATCTCAAATTCAAGAGAACCAGTCTCTAACTGTGAGTTTGTACGGAGTTCGAGTTTGTAAAAAGGACTAGGGATCCACACATAACAACAGTGCTAAACAAGTACAGCATGTGTTTTTCTAGAATCCACGATGTTGGAGATCAAAAGGTCTACTTGAAAATTCTCTCCTTTCCACCAATGAGAAAGCCATCAGCTTTAATCCCTGCCACTTTTGATAAATGTCTTCAAACTTCCTGCAAAAATGACAACTTCATTTGATTAAGCGTCAGCCACAGCCCGTGACATCATCTTTTCTACACAGGAAAAGAAAACTGATGATTCAGCTGGAATAATAATGATCACACAAAACCGAAACACAAATATTACGTTATACTCCAAAGCCACGAGGAGAAAGTCGACCCCACTATGAATGTTACTGATGTTCGGGGAAGATGAGACTGTTCAAATACCGGAGGCAGAAGGTGATGCTCTCTGCACTTCACATTATTCCAAATTTTGCATACGCATTCAAACAAAACTGTAAACGCACGAAGATGAATCCTTGAAGTCCTTCCATAGGTAAATCGTCTTCAGAGAAGATTAGATTGTCCATAGATCAAATAGGAAGTAGGTTTAAAGTGTACACGTGAACGCCATCTGCGGCACTGTCACTGATGCTATCACATGACTTTCTGAAATTGTATCATAAAGACAATCTTATCTTATAATTAGCCCATCTGAAAAACTCTGCATGTTGCACACTAAGCACTAGCATGCCTAGATGGAAGGTGTTCAGAGAGAGGACGCTGCATTATGTATATCACTAAAAGTATTCACAAGCAAGGATTCTCAGCTTAATCAAAGCATGACGAACGAATGTCATGTCCAACATAATTATTTCGCCGTATGTAATGCACATCAAAAAAACAACAACGCGTAGCACTTCTGCACCTGCATGACGATACAGAACAAATTGGACATAGCTGGACATTGATATCCACACCCGTGAACGGGTTTTAAGAAAAAAACAAAACAAAACGGGCATCGCTACGTCTTTTACACGAATTACATATCTCTTTCTGCCTTACGAAAGTCGCCAGCTTAACTGACACAATTGTACAGACTGGAAAAATGTCTACCTATGTCCGCTACAAGCCATCCTCGTCAAGTGATATTATTATGACCCCACAAATGCCCAGGTGATATGGAAATGGAGGGGAAATACCATCGTAAAACCACGACGTGCCTGCTTCAACACGGAATCAATTTGGTTCGCGTAGCGACAACTCGGCTATAGTTCCTAGTCATTTTATCCGTATCGGTATCAACAATAGACAGCAAAGGAATATCAGAGTGGACTTGATGTCTACAGTTTCGCCAAAGATCAGGTGACCAGGCTCTTTATTTGTATTAGTATCGTCTATGTGTTTACCTGCAAGTCTTTTTCTTTTGTGAGCAATTCCAGCAGAATGACACGCTAGTTGCGCTAATTTGTGAATAGCTTTGACTTTACAGTAATAACTTTTGACTGTTTCGTACAAGGTTAATTTACTCTTCAAATATAAACCGAAACTGATTGCTGTAGAGTCTTTCACAGAAATTAGCGTAACTGACGTGATAGTATGCTGGAACTGTCCATCTCTTTTCTACTCTGTTTCTTCATCTCAATCTGTGTAGAAGTTTTCATTGAGATTGACACGGTTATCTTTCCTAAATATTTCTTTATCACAAAACAAAAGTCAAGTTTACCTTTAAGTAAAATAACCAAACTTAACAGTTTAATTAACAACCTCGTCGGGTACTTTTGCGAAACATTTCTTGCACTATAGCTCACTGTAGAGGTTGGTACCGTCAGGAGGCCGGTAGATCTATTAAGATCGTTCTCATTTCCCACAGCATGGGTCTTCCATTTCGCCCTCTTTCCCAGCTTTCATTAACATGTCATGTAGGTGTCGCCCGGGCAAAAGGCAACTCCTGAAGGCCAATTATCTGACGCGGGGGAGATGGTGTACAGATTATCTTCGATAAATAATATTATTAATAGGCGTTCCACCAGGACCAATGACCTCTGGAGAACTCTATACCGGTTGAATCTGGAGAAGTTTTGGGAACGGTGGGTGGAAAAGGTGTGGGGAACTTAGATGTATTCCTGCATCTCTGACCGCTGGATTAGATTTGCGCACTAATAGACGAGAGTTAAAAAATCTTACAGGTCATGGGTCAGAGGGATCGGAAACTGGACGGCACTGAAATAAATATGGATTTACTGTACATGTTAACAACATAGTCGGTGAAATAAGTGAACAATAAGACAATACCGTAAATCTTCAACTGTATAATAAGGAATTATAAAAAACCGCAAATAATGAGCCCAAATTCAAAGCGTCTTTCGCTCAATAACATGAAGCATGAACATATGTGCCCTAATATCTTCAGAGAATCGTATTCGCACAGCATAGAAAAAAGCTTGCCCTTCTACACGCCACAGAACTCACCAATGATGATAAATTTAAAATGACTTAAACTTTCATAACAAATCGAAAAAAAAACAACCAGAAAAAACAAAACAAAACATAAATTCATGGAAACTGAGCTCAGTATATCTTGAAATTATTCGTACAAAAGTCCAGACACTGTTAAGAAAAACCAAACCAGCGTGTGCCCATCTATCTATCGTCAGCAAGTGTCCTGAGCCTAGTATAAGTATATATCCGTTTCCAGTCCTGTCCAATTTGTTCTGTATCTAACAGATCTAAACAGAAGCATGTATATTCATGTTCACACCAGCTTTGGCGTCCGATACCTGCCTCTATTGTGTCAACTGACAGCTCAGCTTCTTTATGTACCGGCATGTCTGTCTCTGTCAGTCCAAACCTTTGGTTCCCACTTACTGCTGAATTCGAGCCCAAAAGCCCCGCCCACTTCATGCTATAGAAACATAGTACAGTATACACGTCCATTTGGTCCTTATGAACTTTAGTTCCAAGTAAAACAGACCGGTCCGTGACTTCCAGTCTGTGATGGGGTAGTCGGGTAAACTAGACACTAAAGAGATTATGGGACCTCGGACAAGAGCATCACAATGAGTATGCCGCCTTAACAAATGTATTAAGTTTGATATGGTTTCCATATGATTTTNGTCCGACACCTGCCTCTATTGTGTCAACTGACAGCTCAGCTTCTTTATGTACCGGCATGTCTGTCTCTGTCAGTCCAAATCTTTGGGTCCCACTTACTGCTGAATTCGAGCCCAAAAGCCCCGCCCACTTCATGTTATAGAAATAGAAACATAGTACAGTATACACGTCCATTTGGTCCTTATGAACTTTAGTTCCAAGTAAAACAGATCGGTCCGTGACTTCCAGTCTGTGTGGTAGTCGGGTAAACTTGACACTAAAGAGATTATGGGACCTCGGACAAAAGCATTACAATGAGTATGCCGACTTAACAAGTGCATTAAGTTTGATATGGTTTCCATATGATTTCCACACTGAGCAAAACGGGTGGTGATACCACCTCTGACTCTATATCCTTGTACACATGTAAACGTTTATGTACATACAAACACACATATATACAGTACGAGAGTTGAGAAGCTTGGTCTCCGTCATACGCGTCACAATATATTATATGCAAAAGTGCAAATAACCTTATGGGAACAAAAACAATCAAACTACATCCAGAATACCAAAACATAATGTGACAATAACCCAGGGAGATATACAAAATGGCAGAAAGAGTGTGAACCTCCAACTTTCAGCATAGCAAATAAAAGTGACATGAGCGACATTCTATAGCATCAGAACACATGATACATATTTCGCACCCGTATTGTTGTTCCCATAAACCTTTATAGAGCCAAGCCCAATTTGCAGTGAGACTGATATGAGAAAGATTCAACAATGGCTTGTCTCTACAGTCGCCATTTAGTAAAGTGAACCACAATGGCCGTCATCTCACGCTGGGTCCAGAGCTCGAGAAGATGGTTTACGACTCCCAATTCAAAAGAACGGCCAATCCTGTCATGAATGATACTTCAAAGTAAAAGACTATCAAAACTTGTATGGGAGAGGTATAAGGAGGGGGAGAAGGAACAGGGCCTTCAACAACAACAGCGTACTCTGAGACCTGTATACTGCTCAAAGAAATAACTAAGCTGTCTGATAAAGAAAGCATCAATGCGCCCACTGCGTTTTCCCCTATTATAACTGCTTCTTCGAGATGAGACAGGTCAAAGTACAACCAGAATAATAAACGTAGTATGGCAAAAACCCACGGCCCCTTGCGCATATTATACAAACTTCAGTTGGCACGCTACATTGTAGTTGGTTCAAAAGTCATGTACTTGAGGAAATCACCATAGATAAGGTATACGATGCCTGAACACATTTAAAAACTGTCCTGCACTGGTTGAAACAAAATGTCTCAGATTAACACAGCTGCATTCGATTATTGCTTACTGCTGTAGACATAAGAGACAAACGACTACATTGAAAAAGGATTTAACGTAAAACATTACGAATACACACTGTACATAATGGAACATACTACTAATCTCCTTGTCTCTGTGACATAAGATTTCATTTTTTCGGAGAAGTATCTGTAAGGTCAATGGAATACAGAGACGGTCGCAGCAGGTACAAAATACCAGTCCCTGTCCTCAGAACTGAAGACAACCTGTACATAGTTAAATTCCAATGAAAAGCTATCGAGGTACAAGGCTGTCTTTTGCTGAAAGGAAATCATAATTAAGAATGATAAATCACATAAAAATTTTAGGACCAAACTCAAAAAGGGTCCCTGGCTTCACTGACTTCTCCCTTCTTAAGTACCGCGTCCTTGAAGTTTTCTTTCATGACATGTTCTTTTGACATGTAGAGATTTAACAAACACAGTCGGCGGGAGGTGGACGTTGACATTAAAGTCGCATTCATTCTGTGTAAACTGGAAAACAGAACTTGGGAGTCTCCGGCTTTGGAGCAATTCCACAGTTAATGGCACTTATAATGTCAGGGATACGGCATGGACGCAGAAGAAAAAAATAGAGAAAGAGAGAGAGAGAGAGAGTAAGCGAGCGAGAGAGAGAGGGAGAGAGAGAGAGAGAGAGAAAAAGAGAGAGAGATAGAGATAGAGAGAGAGAGATACAGACAGAAAGAGAAAGCAAGCGAGAGAGAGAGAGAGAAAGAGGGGGTAGATACAAACAGAAAGAGAGAGAGAGAGAGAGAGAGAGAGAGAGAGAGAGAGAGAGGTGTGGTTTAGACATGGAAAACGCTGAGTAAGCAGTTTCATTCATGAAAGAAGTGATACTCTTCCTTTGGGCAAAGAAACCTGGAAAAAAATGAAAACAAAAGGAAGCAATGATGATGAGAAAAAGAACAAAATATGAGGTAATACATAAAATGCATTTTTCCCCATTTTAACAGGGAAAGTTTTCGACTTGCTTCGTGTTCTTGGCATCTTTTTTTTCTCATTTTTATGTCTTTTGCATTACCTGCACGGCAGAATCTCAGCTGGTATTTTTTCGCCTTTAAAATGCCATTTTGTGCCAAATTACCTCCACTGAATGGTACGCGGAAAACAGCTAAAAATATGTAATATAAACGCAGAAACATCCCAAACCTCATTTCATGGATGTCTGTCAGCGCTGTTTTTGATTATCTATCTATGAACTGGTCAGGGAAGTTAAAAAGGCCCACCCGGGGTATAAAAGGAGAAGAGAGCCATAATGGTACACTTCGCTTATTTGAATTCAATCGCATGGATCACAGCGAGGCGGTGTATTATTTCCCCGAATTTCACGAGTAAAAAATATCATACTGCATACAATTTTTACAGGTCGCTAACTTACTATCCCTATAAATGTTATCCCTATAACTATATGTTAAAGAAAATGGTTAAAAAACGTTTAACAGGTATATTTAAAATAAGGAAGCAACTCCATCTCCATCGAGGCAGTGTTCACGCCCATATTATGTAAGGAAGCTTGTCTTCCGATAGTAACGATAGAATAGCGCGGCTTTAACGATGTTCCCACTTGTATTGTCAGTGAGGCCGAGAAAGTGGAAAGCTGCTGAGTGCTACTGAGAACATAATCTGGATGTTGAGGAGAGTGAAAAAGCATCAATTACGGACCTCCGACACTTAAAGTGNTGAGTGAGTGAGTGAGTGAGTGAGTGAGTGAGTGAGTGAGTGAGTGTGTTAGTGAGTAAGTGAGTGAGTGAGTGACTGTGTGAGTGAGTGACTGTGTGAGTGAATGACTGTGTGAGTGAATGACTGTGTGAGTGAGTGAGTGAGTGAGTGAGTGAGTGAGTGAGTGAGTGAGTGAGTGAGTGAGAGTGTGTGTGTGAGTGAGTGAGTGAGTGAGTGAGTGAGTGAGCGAGTGAGTGAGCGAGTGAGTGAAAGAGTGAGAGAGTGAAAGAGTGAGTAAGTACATAGAAGACGCAGCACAAGACCTGCTTCTCCAACGTCTCAGGTCAGGCTCGCACAACCTAGCCCGTTTGTTTGTATTGAAAGGTGTCGGATTACCCACTCCCACCATTAGAACGATATACAAAGGCAAGGGAATGGCTGTAGACTGTTTATATGGTAATGTGATGGTAGACAACAATAGAACTATAATCGCGTGCTCACATGGTACACCAGGACCCACAACCCACAGCCACATTATCGCTAGCACAAAGGTTCCCAAAGTGGTCTACATGGACCTCCAGAGTCGATAAGACAATCTATGGGGTTGATAAAACTATATGGTCGACCTTGGATCGATTTGACTCGTAGGATCGAAAGCTGACCGTAATTAATATGAGAAACAATATTTAAAAAAAAACAACAAACAACTGCCTGCTGCAGTTGGTTTTTAAATCTAGAAGCAATCTAGCGATTTGGTTTAATGTTGTTTTTTCTTTTTCAAACCCTGTCGTAAAGTCTAATGTATGATACAGTGAGCGGTCTAAAAAGTGATCCTGACCCTGAAAATGGGCTGTGACTCTCAGAAACAAACATGAAAACATGAATTATGTCAATTCGATATTTTAAAATATCTGAGAACTGATACACTGAAATAGGAACAATGGAAAATAAAAGCGAATATGTGGCGTAACATGCATAAAACTTGGCAACGGGGGAAGATTAAGGACTGAGGATTCAGTATAGTGTTTGTGACACCAAAACAGCTTGAAGACCACTGCTCTAGTATAAGATCTTTAGTGTGGTCTGCAAGCCTCCTTAAGTACACAACTACAGTTCCTCTCTTTCCCATGCATGTGGGCCACAACTTGGAGATGAAATAGGAGAAACATACTACACGAACCCAGAAGTAAGCGAACGACCTAAGCAGAAGCGTAGGGCAGAGGAAGCAGGACTGGACAGAATGTCCTTGCACCTGATATATACATGTATGGCATTTGTTTAAAGATCATCTAGTCATAAATAAGTTATTTATTAATGAATAATAATGAATATTAACTGATCAACTAGCAATACTAGGTTAAAAAAACAAAGAACATGTAATATAACTGAACACTGGTAGCGTCTTCAGCTTTCGGAACGCGCACAGCAGATTCAAGAGCGTGGACAGTAGTAACCATAATAATAATTCTTGGACAAGTGTTACACAGCTGACGAGGGCCTCCCATCACCTTGATGACTATTTCCCTAATCACAAAGCAAATCAAATTATTTTGGTTACAAAAACAAGTCCGTTCCACAAAATATAAACTTACGGAACAGTGACAAAACTTTAAAAGGTGGGATATTAGGGTTAAGCCCTGCTTTACTCCTGAAATGGGGAATGTTTGGTGGAAAGTCAGTGAGTGTCTACTGTTTATTCCAAATCGAAGACATTTCCTGTATAAATACTAGTCTTCCATTGTGCACCCCGTAATGATTCAGTAGAACTCAAAGACAACATGCGCCGTTACAGAAATACAGACATACACTTTATCTTCATAAATTTCTCATCCTCATAAATTTCACGATCGTTATCTGGCGACTGACGGTGAGTTAATGTAAGCCTAGTGCACATCCGATATCCAGAAAGGCTTTTGCCATGCTCTGTGTACACCCCCAAGGTGCACTCCATTATGAGTCAAAGGACAGATCTTAAAACACAGTCTGTGCCGTTACACAAATACAGATATAAATCTACATAAATTTCTCAAGCATTATCTTAAAACGGCAGCGCTGAGCGATAGGTGACATCCCGTCGACAAAAGCCAGGAGATAGGAAACAAGTGAGTCAGGCACTCTTTTCTCTTTCTTTGCCTCGCTCTAGTCTGTCCCTCTCTGTCTCTCTCTTTCTCTCTCTCTCTCTCTTTCTCTCTCTCTCTGCTTGTACTTGTACATATTCCATACTAAAAGTGCTAAAGGCGAGACGTTTGAAAACAACAACAACAACAACAACAACAACAACAACAACAACAAAAACCACAAAAATCCGTCGAACATGATTCATTCCCTACCGCAACTTCAACTTCCAATGTCAGCAGGGATGGTCAAATCTTTGCCACACTGTTTTCTATATAGGTCAACTGTATTAAATATTAGAAAGTTATCGATTGTCTCCCTTGTGTGTCTCCAGCTTCCGGTGAGCATGCAGGGGAGGTCAACTCACATACACTCGGCACAGAGCCTGTAGCATAATAATACAGCCTACATTTACTTCTAAAGTTATTGGGTTATAAAAGCATAGGCAGCTGATTTTTGCACATATTATGGAATGAACTAAGGACTCTAATCTGCAAACTCTTCCTGATGTTTTCAAGTAAAAGTGCGTTTGGCCTTGCAGTATCATACCAAGGATATAAAAACAACCGATGCCCGCAGGTGAATATCAAAATTATGTTAAAAGCTTAAAATAACAATTTAGCCTAAGTTTATTATTACATGACCAGTTACGCATAATGGATTTTCTGAATTTCATTTGCAGGTATGGGTTTAGCTACCTCGTTTATCTTCAACATTTTCACTCGACCGTCGGCGACCATGTTTCTGTGAACGCTGATGACAAAGTTCACATGGCCACTTCCTCGCCTCGCTAAAGACAGTATCTACAGTTTCTGGTTCATCCTTTGATATGACAAGGCGTACGCGCTCACACTGGCCTTAACTTCAGATGAATTAAGAGGATGGGAGATCACGAAACATAACAAAAAAGAAGGAGAGTAGACTGCTGATGATAAACACCCGGCGGACCAGACGCTCTGTTGCCTAACACATTCTTGATCAATTAGGGGCTGGCTTGGCTTATGATGTACACTGTGTAACGAAAACATGGTCAGAAGAAAAAAACAACAACTGAGGGTTGAAGGAAAAAAAAAAAGGGAGGGGAGGCAGCGCAAGAAATAATATGCCAACACTGCCCAGAGCAAATTCATCTGAAGGTAAATTCATTATCAAGGAGAGAATGTGTGTGTGTGCGTGTGTGTGCGTGCCTGCATGCGTGCACGTGTATGTGAGAAAGAGAGAGAAAGAGAGAGAGAGAAAGAGGGGGAGAGAGTGTGTGAGGGAGAGAAAGAGAGAGAGTATGAGAGAGAACGAGAGAGAGTGTGTGAGAGAAAGAGAGTGTGAGACGTGAGTGAGAGAGAAAGTACAGGTAACCCACTGAATGCAGTGAAATGAAGTGGAACAGTTAAAAAAAAGTGAGTATTTGCACACGCTCAAAGTTCTGCAAGAACCACAGAAGTCTTTGCCGCTATGCTTCAGGTAAACTAGACAGCATTAAACCCCTGATAACACAACCATGTTCGGACCGAGTATATCAGACCACGCTATCTTTGGACTGTGTTAACCATAATTAATAGTCACGACAGACACGATCACATGGCCAACTGAACTTCTTCGCTACGTTATGTTTTTCCTATGCGCTGAAGTCACAAAATTACCGTAAGCTTATTAGCCTGTACATATAAATACTTCAGTATATAGGAAATATAACGTGCGGATATATCAGATCCGAAATGATAATTCCGAGACGTAACGATGCGTCAAAGAGCTGTTTATAACAAACAGTAAGCGAAGGGGTTAACCAGGGACCGCAGCCGTAGAGTTTTACCGTAAATATTTTTGTTTTATCTTTCACCCCTTCTGCCTTTCCCTGATTCACGCTCAAGTCTCACATCTCTCAATCTGTCGGGACGATAAACTGAGATGTACTTAATTTAACACGAAAAAAAAAAAAACCAACGTCAAAATAACTGACTTCACATTGACAGACGTTGGAAATTGATAAGTAATCACAAAAATCACGAAATGGTAAACCCTTCAAATAATAATATTACATGATTGAACGCGAAATTACATGCAATGTACTCGATAAACCCATAACTGGCTGTACCTGTATCTCTAGGACAGTCACAACGACTTCTTTCGATACACGACATACCGTATTCGAGTACGGGCTACGGACTTGCGGTTCGTGACAGCGTCTATTATTTCTCCCCCTTGCATCTCTGATTCCTAACCAGGCCTGAAATTCGTAGTAAAGGGACTTAATGAAGCTTGTCCGTGGATGACTTCTAGTGATAGTGACAGGACTGCCCTTGGTCCCTGTAATAATCGGTCCATTTTAATGACAGGACACCGAGTACGGTTACGACCAAGTTCCACGGACACCTTGTTAACATGAATGCAGCATAACCCGGGGGTCTTTGACAGTGTGTGCGATTTTGNGGGGGGGGGGGGGGGGGTGAGAAATGGGAAAGACAGACAGTGTTTAAAGAATAAAAGAAAAGAAAAAAGGAGGAATTCTAGTAGAGCAAATGGCAAAAGTAGTCACGGTCGACACAAACCTTTGAGTTTAAAGAGGGTAGGGGAGGGGGAGAGAGAGAGCGAGAGAGAGAGAGAGAGAGAGAGAGAGAGAGAGAGAGAGAGAAAGAAAAAGAGATGCTCTGGTGAAAAGATTGCACCCCAGTGGTTTAACAAGAATTCGGAAAACATACTTCAGAAATAAAAAAAAACAAAAAACTGCTGAAGATAGAGAAAGCATTCCAGCTTAAAGAAAAAAAAAAGTCGACTGCGTGAGGCTGGAAAGGTATGCTCGAGTAGTTTTGAAATAACAAGGTGAGAAAATGACCTGGTATCATTTCTTTTTCTTCTTGAAGAGCAGGCAAAGGAAGCCTGTGTACTTCTGATAAGTGAATGGTACTGCTTCGGGCAGTGAAAGTCAGAATGTTGAAGAAATCATATGATTCGGCCCCTCATTTCTTTTTCCCCTTCCATTATCATTAGATGAAAGGTGCGATCAAGACTTCAGGGAAAGAAGGAAGAGCGATAGAGCATTTACAAGACTGCGTTCTGGAAAGTCAGCTGATGAACGAAGAGAAGAAGTGAAGAAAGACGGGGAGGAGGGGGAGGGGAGGCAGAGGAAGACAAGGAAGATGAAGAGAAGGAGGGAAAGAGAACAGAGCTTACCAGCAACAAAGTGTGTAAGGGATATATTCATGAATGTTTGCTCAGAGATGCAAGAACAGCTCCGTGAAGGATATTTGTGAGCCGTAACAGGATATACAAGTGAGCCGACAGAGATAGATGCTAACACACTGTACAGCGAAATAAGACGGCATCGCTCAAAATGCAAATTCAGAGAGGCGAAGAAGAAGAGGAAAGAAAAGAGGAAAGATCTGTTAAAAAAAAAAAAGACGAAGAAGAAAAAGAAAAGGGAGAAGAAACAGGAAAGTGAGCATACGGCCATGGTAATGACAGACTCGAATCCAAGACCTTCACCTCGGAACCCTTTATCACGCCATATACTCGAAATCAGAAAGACGTCCATTCACGGCCGTGCTACCATCACTATGGGTCGATGATGGGATAAATGACACGGAATTAACTTTTAAATAATAATAACGATATTATTTAATAAATCCACCCAGAAAGGCACTACACAAAATCAGTGTCTTTCTGTGAGCATCACGTATCCATAGAAAAGCAGTCAAAAACAGGCCTCGTAACCCAGCCTAACTATACAAGGTGTTGAAACTCATACAGTAAACACCAGACAGAAACCTTTTTAAGGGCAGCAGTCTGGAGATCGAGTAATTACTAATTCTGTAACCACAACTTGAACAGCGCACAATTCAATTCCTGCGACCAAACATTTTTGTTGCAAACAGAAGCCATGTGACTAAATAATAGAGGGTGTGAAATCTGGGTCACCTACCGCAGATTTGTCGTCCAGATGGATCACAGCTAACAGTGAAACTGCGCTATTTCGATTACATTCGACAGAGTGGCAAAATGGTCACAAACTAAAGGCTGATAGAAGTTCTATCTGAATTTCGATTCTAGATGGTGTGCTTTCACTCTACCATCACGATACGATACCGTAAGAGAGACCGGCATTGTGAAGTAATCGACTGATCGCCACTCACTTTGGCAGTCAGAAATCTTATGAAAGACACACCACAGTGAGAACTTGGGGGAACCAGGACACAATAGCCTTAATCCCTCTCAAGAGCTTTGTTAGTTCTGGAAGCGATTTATTCTCCAAAAGTTCTTTGATTTGGCCAATAACCCTACTTTCATCAAACAGATCAACGTAAAGCACTTTACACAATTTTCGCACCTGTGCTTAAGGTAAGGGTTAAGGGTCGGGTAAAGGCACTGCTCCAATCATCAGCTCTACAGGCCTGCATTCAGAACTACAATTTCAGAACCAGAAAACAGATGGCCCAAAGATATGATTAGTAAACCCTCAATGCTTGGGAAACGTACGAAAAACAGTGATGTTGGTTTATGAAAATGTGTTCGCTGTGGACCACAGCTGACCATGCTGAATTCTCTGCGAATAACCGCGCTGACCTACCGTCGATAGTGGATCTCGACGCGGAGCACCGTTTCACCTCGTCTTTTTCGATGCCGCAAAGCCAAATCAAGTGCACATGCAAGCTTGAATAAGATAACATAAGCTTCCACACCAAGCCTTGCGCAGACTGAGGTATTCAGATCTAAGCTTCTCCGATGTTCTTGTCCCATTGTATGCTTATTTGCCTGAGATAAATTTCAGCAGCTCCACAAGAAAAGTGAAAAGCACAGTCGAATTCATGGTAAGACAGCCATAATTTAAAATTTGTCTGAAAGTGCTTGTGACACTCTTGTGATATATCTTCGACCATTTTTTATAGGAAAAGAAAAAAAGAACAGAGAAACCACACGTAATCTTGCTAGTGGCAGAAAACTTGCAAAATAAATACATGTAATAATGAACAGAACTCTTTTAACACTTTCTGGTTAAGTTAGCCATTCCGATAGCTCGGATCCGTTCCAGTCACCTTCTTGTCACTGGTGTTGTTTTACTTGATGAATGAAAGAGATCTAATGTTCTCGGTTTGAGGGATGATAGTGTAAAATGAAAATAATATCTCAGTCCTCTGAACTTCAATAAGGGTCTGGGAAACAAACAATTGGGTACCTACACGTCGCTGCTTCCAGTTAGTCTGTAACCAAGTCAGTGCTATTTTTAATCGAGTCTTTCCCTTCACCTTGGTAACCGGCGCTGGCCTTCATTTGCAGACCACAACGCACTTTGCCCTATGACCTATCCCACTTGACCTCGACCATGAAGCTCCATGTGGAATCCAAAGACTCTTATTTCGTAATGATGCCATTTGCAGATCTTTCCCGCAATGCAAATGCACTATACGGTGTACGTTTACGTGAGTATTCAGAGGCATGACATGGTACATAAGTGCACTGAGCATATTAGTATTATTAGTCTGAGCGGCTTGTCACTTTCTCCTTTCTCTCAGACATACCCACAATGTCTTTCATCTCGGCTGTCGTAATAGACGAACGCTTGACTGGCACAGAAATTTATACACTGCGAAATCAGCTTTCACTGCTTTGCTTAGAGCTGCATTTAAACGTAAGAACTGCTTCCACTGGGGGAAGAGAAGGAGGTGGAGTTGGTGTACAGTAAGCTTATTCTGCACTTTTTGGATATACGTTTATGTACCAACCACTGCAAAACCCAGATAAACGAATACGTAAGAAGAGAAGATGGAAAAGTGCCAGAGGCAACGAGAGAGAGAGAGAGAGGAAGGGAGAGGGAGAGGGAGAGGGAGAGAGAGAGAGAGAGAGAGAGAGAGAGAGAGAGAGAGAGAGAATTTTGAAATTCAAAGTCAAACATAAAAAGAGGTGACACAGTCTTTGACACGCCAGTTTAAAGTTTGTCCATGAATATATAAGTGGATCTGAGTAAACACCAAGCATGCAAGTGCATATCTTTACTCCAAAATTCCCAAATGGTCCAGCCAATACTCTTACATCCGACTCAGCTTATTCGTAATAGTACTATAGGCGTGACGGTAATATTTTGCAGAAAACCCACACATAAAGGTCGTAAGCAAACAGCGCCACCCCATAACAACTTTCGTTTAATATCTACGTTTTCAGGGACCCCCACCCTCCTCTTCCACATAAAAAAAAGTCACCTCGTGACTGTATGATTCGTTGGAAAATGTCTTCTGACGACGAGATAAGCTCACAAAAGACCCGAATATGAAATCAAAATCAGAGTTGCACCAATGAACGCTATATGCAACTATCAACTGTAGAAAACAGATCACGTCTAACAGCCTGAAGCTCTTCGTGCTTCAGAGACAAACTCACAACTGATATATCGAATATGCGCACACGGCACCAATGCTGTCAGAATTCTCAGAAAATGCCAAACACGAAACACCCAAACATTATCTTCGGCACAATTGTAATCAATACCAGTCTGCCTCCTCGGGATCCTATTATGTTCGACAATCGACTCCGCTTATTTGCAATCCGCCGAATAGCAACTTCCGCTTAATCGCAACAATGTTCACATTAAAAACACTGTATTCCCTCTAACACGTCATCGGATAATTGCAAATCTTTCCATGCTCACGGAGTTGCGATTAAGCAGAGTCGACTGTACCAAGTTCCTACCTCGTTTAATACACCTTCTACAATACACTACAATTCTGCGGAATCTCGTCTCTCCCCCTTCCCGGCGCTGCTCTCGCTTAATGAAGACAGACAGCACAACAGTGCGCACACAGCTCCGCTGTGAAATGGCTAAAGGCAGCAGGTCCAACGGACCAAGTTTTGAGAAATCGATGAAAACAAGTCATGGCAAATTTGGCATGTCACTGTATTCGCTTCCTTACAAATGCAAATTATTACCCAAAATAAAGCGTGTTTTGCAAAAATGAACTGTCTGGTAGAGATTCTGACTCAGAATTTATGGACATGACTCAATTTTGATACAAAACAGCACTTGCTTCCTTTTGTCACTTCACGGCACAGCTGGCTTAATAAGCACTTGACAAATCACAGGACGGAAGGAACAGACACTTGGGATTCCTCGCGGCAGAAGGTGGATAAGGCCATTATTACTGCAGCGTAACCTGTAAAATATGTCGCTTTCTACTTAATTCGGGGATAATTACAGCAGACACTTTTGTGCATGCAGAAAAGAAACACACATTTCAAAGTTGACTGGTGTAAACTTGAAAGAACTTAAAGACTATAATGAAGAGACTGCTAACGAGCAAAAACTCGATGAAGGAAAGCCGAGGTTTCAAGTCACTTGTGACCCTTTTTCAGAACGGAACTGATGCACCTGCAAAACACCCATACTCATATCTACTTTCAAGGAAATGGGTTTTTCAGATTTTCTGTTTAATTAAGACAATCAATGCAACGCATGTACTTCTATATTGCAGAAGTATACCAACAGGCATAAATTCCTACAGACAATACTGATGAATCTGATTGGTTGCTTAGTTGGCAGAACTGTATCTATAGCCTCCAAGACCGTGCCAAGACGGTCAAGAACTGTTACCCTATTCAGATACTCCTAAAATAGCCAAAAATAATCTCCCCTGATGAAGAACATCAAGGGTGAGTACAAAATTGCAACATGGAAACGTGTTTTATCTCAAAGGAAATCAACACAGTCAGCAGATGAAAATTCCGACAAATGCTTGTCCACAGTGCTGAAATTCAGTCCAAACCCATACAAAATTATACTTCTACTCTCTTTTCTTCCAAAGGACCGGTGTGTTCATATGACGCAACATTTCAAGCTGCACGAGACATTTCTATGCTTTAGGCCTCCATAACTTTAGGAACACATGAAACCACTTCCGCTGAGGTAATTAAGATAGGCACTGCACAGCTGGGAGTGAGAAAAAGCCGCCGGGTGAGATGAGAAGGTAAGGGAATACACAGCTCTGCTGATATGACGAAAAGCTGACACTATCTTTCCCATCGGTGGCATCACAAATGGAGCCCAAACATTACTCTGCAATAACCTGAAATTCGCATAAAATTTAAGGTTTTCTCTGAATGTATGTTAAGATTGCACTGACACCAGTCTTGCTAAAAAAAAACAACAAACTAGACGATTCGTGATTTTACGTAAGAACAGTCAGTTCAACTTGACTGCAATCCTCATAAAGTCTGAGTAAGTTGCGACTAAAAGGAATTGCAATTACTAAGTGACCGTTATGGATTCAACACAGTAGTCTATTATCTAAAAATTGCTGGTTAAAAGGATTCGCTCTTAACCTGACAGCGATTAAACGGAGCCGAATGTCTCGTTTACAATCTGTCAAACGCCCACTGTTTACTGACGATAACGATATCTGCCTGTATAAATAAAAACACATGCATCTATATCTGTCTGCATCAAGCCATCAACAGCATGGCTTCTTTCTGTTACGTTTATGGGAGAGATACCGACCAAACAATACCTGACACGAACAATATCTGTTATAATGTTGAACAATATCTGAAGAAATGTCCTACAGTATCTGATACAATGTTTTACACAATGACCTACTGCGACATCTGATACAATGTTCTACTGCAATATCTGACATAATGTCCTACCTTCTACAACATCTGATATAATATTGAACAGTATCTGATACATATCTGATATAATGTTCTACCGAACAATATCTGACATAGTGTTGATATCTTGTACAATGTAGAACAATATATAAAACGATGTCAGCTGGAAACCTAAACAGACAGACAGACAGAGTGGGCGGAAGGGAGGGAGTGAATGAAGGAGGGAGGATGGGAGGGGAGGAAGAAAAGATGAGAGAATAAAAAGAGAGAGAAAGAGAGAATGAAAAAAATCTCTTAAGACAATACAATCGATTGGTAATTAGCATTCACCGCGTCGGAAAATTAACGGCGTCACAGATTCGCAAGCATCGATTCGGTTGCACAAGAAGCTGGGATGTCACTGAAAGAGCACTCCTCTTAGCGAAACAATCATACAACACGTGCATTAGCGCATACCCCAAATCCCTTGCACCAAGACTTCAAACTCTTCTTTTCATTATTAGCCATGGGTGTACACTCACAAATCCGAAGAATAAAACTTGAATCACTTCTGAATACCCCTTTCTCTCTTTTCATGCGTGCATCGTACTATTTCTTATTCGCAACCTAATGAATGCACCAGACGCTCTCGCTAGTGAAACTGAGCGAGGCTGGCTTGCGAGGCAGCGAGGTTAGCCTACCCTCTGTATTCTTAAGACACGACCTGCGTTCAGCAAGACAGAGGTACAACGAACTTAAGATTGGATTATTACAAACTTCAAAGCCCAAACTAGAAACTATGACGAATGCATATTCAAAGCCTTTTTCCTGCTAGGATGTTAGATGTGCAATACTTCGCTATTTGGTTTGACAAAGAAAGCTATTTCTATACTTTATTATGTGGTTGACAAGGAAAGCCCTTGCTATAATTCATTATGCGACTGACAAGAACAGAACAACACAACGTGTCCTGCAGTGATTTCCTTGTTCAAACTAGAGGATGCCAAAATCAAAAACTCACTTAACCTCTTGATATTAAAATATTGTTTATACGGACATGTTGATGACATAGCATTGCATCGCCCATTATGGAATGATAGATTGCTCTGATGACGTAGGCAGTTAAAATAAAACTGTATTATTATGTGGTGATAGAGAGCGTAGAGGAACAGAACAGATCAGAACCTTTCGTCCTTTGACGTTTTCACTGAGTTACTCTAAATCACTCCCCCACTCCCACCCAACACACACATATGAATTTTCTTCACAGCTGTACTTAATGATTCTGTTGACATATGTTGATGTAAACTGTACCAAAACTTCAGTACCAAGTTAGATTGACTTAGGTGACAAAAATGAGGATACCCATGACTCACTGAATGCTCTACATTTTACAAGAAAAGACGTGGACGTTTTTAACCAGGCCACGTATTGAGAAAACACCAAAGACATGGACACATTTCAAGGACCTCTTCATTCTGATCATCAACGAGAACTCAAGAATCTTCCACGCTTCATGTGTTTGAGAGTCTCTTCAAATTATCATTATTAAGATAGTTTTTGTCTGCCTTTCCACAGCCCTCGTGTATATACAGCTATGACACTCCCATTTCTTATAAAGGTTTCCATGCCATGTTGTTATGCTTGGCCTTATGTCTATACTGGGATCAAGCGTCTGTGTCAGATGTAATAATACTAAAAATAAAAATGAACAACTGCATTTAGACAGCCCTCATCCCAAACAGATACTGAGCGTTTTACAGAAGGAAAAAAAAATCCAAAACACCCAAGCATACAATGATGCAACACATAGTACAATAATTTGGTAAGATGAACATCAAGAGATTTGGTGTGACTTTATTTTGAAACTCGTCTTAGCACACAGTAAGTCCTCGGATAGTGCACGGTGGACAGGGCTACACATCTTCGATCGCCAGTGAGTTAATCATCACAACAGCCTCAATTATATCACAAATGATTACATCACAAACCTTCCAAGAATCACAGCACAACAACAGTAGGTATTCCCTGAAATTCTGTGCTCGGTGAACACAGCACTTTCAGGCGCAGTCTGCCCTGCACTGCACAATACAGACGAACCCGGCCGAGTCTTAGAAGCGCTGTCTCACACTTCTGGTCTGCCGGCGCGAGAGTAGGGCGGAATTGAAGAGATCCGTTTTCTCTGGCTTTTACTCTCGCGCACACACCCTCTCTCTCTTTCTTTCTTTCTTTCTCTCTCTCTTTCTCTTCCATATTATTATGTAACGACAGACAATGCCAGTATTAGTGCTTGTTTTAGAGAGTTCGGGTGGTTAACCACANGGGGGGGGAGAGACGGAAGAAAAAGCTCAAAATGTCCATCACGAAACCTGTTTCCTAAAAAGATAGTGAAATAAAATAAGGAGACTAACAGACAGACAGAGGAAAAGAATAAGACAGAAGAAAAGAGGTGAAGAAGAAAGACAGGATATCCGCGAGACACAAATTAATAATATAACAGCCTATGTATAAGGACTTCGGAAGAGGAATGCCCGAGGAAATAGACAGAAGGCTCAAAAGATATGGAGTCAAACAAAATTTGGATTGAGTGCACTTCTTGAAAAACAGAAGTGGCGAACTGCTATATCTGGGGATGGCTGAAACAAAAAAAAACAAAACCCACAAAACACCAAAAAACCGGACAAATGATGGACATTCAGTCTATTCAACTTACTCGCATCCTCTGCTAAATCGCAAGCTTTTCCACACAACAAAATGGTACTTATCTGTATAAAAGTCACTGGATAATCGGTTACTCTTTTTAACCGCAACTTCTCCCATTCTCCAGATGGATTGAAATTAAGCGGACTGTATAAAATAAACAAAAAGTCGAGAGAGATGAAATGCTCACAGGAAACGCTGAAATGGCGAAAGGCCTAGACACGTGACACGTGTATCTTGAACAAAATTTAAAAAACCCCTAAAACACATAATACTGATCTCGGCGGAACTGAAATACAGTCTTTTTTTCCCCGCTAAATCGCAATCTGGATAATCCTATTTCCCGCTTATTCGTAACATTTTCCACATAACAATTATTCGTAACATCTTTCACATAACGTCGGCGGAATGATAGAATCGGCTAACTGCAAAATTTTTGAAAAATTTTTTTTTGGCTAAACTGAATCATCATGCAACCCTTTACATCCTATAAAAATCTCAGAAAACACAGGGCAGTGGAAAAACATTAATTTTGATACTTTTATAATCGGCTAACTACGCGCTTCGAATAGCCGGGAATGATAGGATCGGCTATCTGAAACCTGAGCGGTGGGACATGTGTTATAAGCGTTATATTATTCACCGATAACGAATACTGGTGTTGTCAACTAGTTTCTAGTTAGTTGAGGTATTCATCCCGATGTCATAGTTCGTTGTATAAATCAATCGCCCGACAATCCTGCACGACTCTTTTACTTCATCTCAAAAACAGCCCTTACCATCAGCTCCACGCAATGTCGATGCCCATGTTCCTGTGCAGCCTTCGTCCATTGTTCCAGAATTCTTAGGCACAGCCAAACCAAAATCAACATCGCAGTTGAATCAGAAATCAACATACAAACAGCTGCTGAACTAGAAGACAACGATACAGCGCAACAAAGAGGAAAGGCCCGAGAGTACGTTTGTCATGGCACTGAAAAGCCAGCGCGACAAATGAAAGGGAGGTGCTCATGTAAAATTTTTAAAGTAAAGACACACAGTGCCATCAGTTTACAGAGGAAGACAGAGATGGTATATTCCGTTATATTTGGCCCCTTTCATGGTCCGAAAAAGAATGCTTCGTCAAAAGTCTTGTTGACCAAACTTCTACGAGATGACCGAGTTCAGAAGCTTCCAGACCCTCTGCTACCCATGACTACCTCCTCAAAAAGAAAGGGCTGAAACTGAAAGTGTGCAAGTCATTGTTCCTGGCCACCACAGTTCTAACTAACCATTTTGTTGGATCTGTTATGAAAGATTCAGACAAATCACTTGCAAATGTAAGCACGACAACACTGCCATCTTCTGGACATAAATACTATGAACGAGCGAAGGAGGAAATGCGTTTCATGACTGAGGAATTTTTGGATCCATTGCCTAAAATGCCTTCGCATTAATTGGAACCAATTATTCGAGGAATGCCAGAGCTCTACAATCTCTATGCTGAAAAGTGTGAAGAGCAAAATCGGAAGCCATTGTGTAAGAAGGTACTAGCAGAACAATTCAAACTGAAAAATCTATCATTTACTGGCAGAACAATTCAATTTATCATTCTTCCAGCCCAAAAAAGAACACTGCGATCTTTATGTTTCCCATGAGGCAGACAACATTCCTGGAGAAGAATAGAGATCACACAGGGATCAGATAGACAGAGCGAGAAGGGAAAAGGACACCAATAAACTGAAAGCTTTGGTATCAATCACAGAGAACAATTCAAATGAGGACAGAGTTTGTGTGATTGCGATGGACCTCCAGTGTGTACTTTTGGCTCCAAGCCAAAGCCTAAAACTAAAAGCTTCAGTACTGTACTACAAGACTAAGCTGACCATTCACAATTTCACCATTTTTGATTTGGCTAGTCGGTATGTCATGTGTCGATGAGGGGGGGAAGGAGGCTTATCAGCAAACGAGTTCTCTTCTTGCATCGCTCACTATGTGTCATCAAGGCAAGTTTGATTTCATAAGTTCATAATCTAAAGCGACGGTTGCACGTACCAAAACCGGAATAGTGTTCTTGCCAGCGCACTGAGTGACCTCACAAAAACACGGGACATCACCATAGAGCAGAAACTCTTCGTCAAAGGCCACACTCAGATGGAAGTGGACAGTGTCCACAGTGTGATTAAGCGTTCGTTTAAAAACACAGTCATTTATGTCCCTCATGACTACAACAACGTGTTCAGAAAGGCAAGGAATTCGCCCAAACCTTATGAGGTGATGTGGTGTGATCATTCTTTCTTCAAGGACTACACCAAAGTGGGTCGCTACAAGAGCATCAGGCCAGGCGGACATAAGGGCGATGCTGTTCTCACTGATATTCGTGCTCTGAAGTACTCATGAGATGTGGTCATTCACTTCAAATTGAACTTTGATCAGGACTGGCAGGAGCTTCCCAAAGCTCGAGGCCACACGACAGA
>JAWQUT010000408.1:100644-135334 GCA_033807755.1 Ellobium chinense | reverse complement strand
AAAAAATAACCCTAAGAACGCCCCTGAACAACTGGAAGGATTGTTTCACAGACAACACAGGTTCCAGTGTCTCAACCTTCCTTGACTAATTTGACAACAAATCAGTACAAATCCGATTTTATCCCCCGCCAAGCAGACAGGCGTGACAGTCTAGCACCAGGACGAGCACATCGGAAGAGCTTGTTAAACTTCCATTCACTCATACTATGGAGCAGCGTGGTCTACGGGTAACAGCGTAGGATTCGAGATCAATATGTTCTGGGGTCGATTCCCTCATGCACTGTCATGTCGGAAATACCTCGGGAAGGAGGGTTGTTTTTTTTTTTTTCTTCCGTTTTCCTCTCTCAATCCATCCGCTTGTAAAATTGGTACCTGTCTTTAACAAGAAGTAACTAGTCTCGTCTGAATGATAGCGTGTCTAGCGCTTTAAAAGGGCGACATTGTTATCATCCGCTGTGAACTACAAAGTTACTGAAATATCGGTTCTGCAAATTAGTATATTGATTATTTGAAGTCTCACGAACGGCGTACTGCCTGAATAGGAGATTTGTAAACAAACTTTATAAATTATTAGTGTATACAACCAAACATTCCGCAAGCAAACCATAACAAACAAAAAAACTCGAGGGACTACGAGCAATGCATAATAAAGATGATTGCTTCATTCATGAGATACCGCCATGGGAGATTCCACATGTGAAGCAAGCATGCCAACGGTCAGCAACATGCGGAACACCCATAATTCTACATGTCTGATACCTCGGAAACTGACAACTTCAGTTAACCGTAATTGCTGGCATATGAAGCACATAACGAGTAGTCTATTTAAAAAAAATAGAGTGAGTTCTCGCGTAAATGCAAAGCATGCACATGTAAGTGGAACTTCGGCTTTGCACCAATACTTTTCGAAAAGCAAGACAAACTTCTATTTCTGACATTATCTGGATAAACACAACTTGCCCAATCCTTCAGAAAAGTTGCGATTATAGGGCAGTTCACAGTCAGACAACAGTAACATAGGCAGATGTCCGTAAAGAAACAACAACAACAACAAAAAAACAACAACGTAAAACCGCCGGAAAACATCATAACCATTTTCTGTAAACACTCATTTACATTTTGAAGGGGAATATACTATCCACCGATGTGACTGGAAATAGTCTAGCGGTGCAGACGGCGCCATTCTATGCCTACAATAACAGAACAACACTAATCAGAGGCCCTGCACTCCCTTTACACAAACTTACATGTATTCGTTCAATGCGACTCCGTAATTCTAGTATACCGAGTGCATCGAAGAGGCATCTTCTGAAAATTGCTATTTCCCGTATGTGAAATTCCGGTGAGTATGCAGGGGAACTAGCCCTATGACTTACACAAATCAAGCACACCGATGATGTAGAGAATGATAACTTCCTTTGCGTGTACGTAACGCCAGCTAAGTATGCGGGGAAGTAAAAGTAAACGCTATGCTTAAAACAGACCAAGAGCATCGATGATGTAGACAGAAATTACCTCCCTTGTGCGTCTTAATGTCCGGTGAGTACGCAGGGGTGGTTAACTCTTTCATTCATTCGGCTTCGACGAGACTACCGACTGTCTCTTCTTTCACCACCTAACAGAGTTGTCTAAACCAAATATTGCGGTGGTCTGAAGCCGATAGGCAAACAGTGAGATGAAACGGAAATCATGTTACCGCTCTAGTGCGATAAAGCGAGGTGGACTTTCACAGTTATTCACACCCCTTGGTCCTTGTTCTCTGAGTGCTCTTGTTGAGAGTTGTATATCTTGCTGGTGTTTGCTTAGGAATTAAGGCCGACCCCAACACACGGGGTCAGGTGAGATTCGTTCCGAGACTGTATCTAGACTGACCCTCCAACACAAAAGTGATACTCTTATATAATGGAGGTACAGACAATGACAATTTATGTGACAAAGTGTTATAATAGTACTGAGATATCGTGTATCACTGGCCCTTAGCCTACAAGAAATAAACTTGAAACTTGAGACTCGAACCACAAGACCCCGCCGTATTTGGAAAGGCATCGATAAAAAAACACGATTTAGCAATATTCGATTCTACCCAGGATAACGGGCCACAATTTAAGTAATCGCATCGTTACTTTCAGTATTTAACTCTTCTATATTGGCTCAAGGCTGGAACTACTGAACTTATTATCTGAGTATATCGAGGACTGAGAGCAACAAGTTGATGGCTCCACTTTTTGCCAAACTTTACCATTTGACCCTTTATTTAAGCACTAAACATCCTTCACCTGCTGACTGAATCAAGCACATCTGATATACGGTTACCTCAAAACACAATGTCTTTAATATATAAGATATAAAGAGAGTTTATATTCATATTTTGATCTTTAAAATTCGAGTTTTTCACAACCAGTCAAAGGGAGATTATTATCCACTTGTTGCTCACAGCCCTCGATATTTAGACTCTAACTGTTCATACCCACGCCACCTCCGGTAATCACCAGGTAAAAATGGTTTCAGAAATAATTTGCCATGTCGAGGATATAATCGGAGTAGGTGTTGAAGACTGCATACCCTGATCGAAAGAATAGTACATATTACTTTTAGGTACAGAACTTGGAAATGGTGATAGATAGGAAAGCTTGGGTCAACAACGATACCTTTCATTGTGCCACTGAAAGACTTCCCGAAAAACACGGTCTTGGTGTCCCTAGCCATAGACTGGACAGCTTTTGTCTTATTTAAAACTACCCGCTTCCCTCTCTCTCTCCAAGACTCGTGAAAGATTCATATTATCTCAGCGGCGTTCCACCTCTTCCTCTTGACCCCGAGCCTCGTTGACGCTCATGTAACATTCTCCAGATCCAGACAATTAAATAAACCACTTTAAACTCACTGAGAGAGGCGAACACACGAGGCGCCACCTGTAAATAAAAACTCTTGTCAGAGCTTTCCTTGTGGCCATAAACATTTGGGAACACCTGGTCATTTAGAATGCCGGAATTAAGTAGACTGTTCCCTGTCACGTCTTTACAAAATTTGCTAGCAAGGCTAGCACTTTAAAAATACACCTGGAGGAAGACAAGATCTTATTACGGTCTACCTTGAGGTCAAACATGTTTCAGAACATATGGACTTAGGAGTTTGAATACGGTAAAAACTTGAAAATGTCAATACATTCTGGAATGCAGCAATAACAACTTCAATGGTACACACATAAAAAGTATATTATGCGGCTTTGTATTCTTGCGATGCGTACCACGAAAAGACTGTCCATGGACATAGCATACATGTTATGGTCGTCGACAAAGTTAATACGTCTTGGATTTCAATAATTTACTGTGCATTCTGTACAGCCTTGATAGGAAGTTGCTGGGTTAAGCTAGGCATGGCCACTGCATTTGATTATTAATCGTGTAACTGCTCCTGTCTTGTAAACATGGTTATTGTGGTCCACAAACAAAGTCGGTGAAAAGGGTGGCCGTTTCAACAACATCATCAGGGTTTTACCGTTTTTCTTGGCAAGATTTTCAAACATGGCCTGGCAAACCTTAGCAATAGACGTTTAATTACGCCCGCTCCACAAAACACGACAACAATTATGTAACAATACGAAGCTAGAAAGAAACCTTTTATCTTAAAAAGGATGAGAGAACACGCCTATCTCAGCTGAAGAGCTGTTGAAAAGAGTTGTTCAAGAGCAGTTTTAAAGACTTCTCATAGTTAGAGTGTCTGCCGAGGACATGGAGAGGGTTATAAAGAGCGAGAGTTGGAGCAGGTTAGAAGAAGAACCTCGCCATAAAGGCTTAGTACATACCTTGCTCGCAATTTTCAATACAGACGTCCTGATATGCCACTACCTAGTTCATGCTTCTCGCTCTTCACTTTAACAGTTTTCACAAACAGACATCATAATTATGGAGATACTCTCTCTTTTTTTTTGTCGGCTGATTAAAAGTTCTTACAAATAACATCGCTGTGATTGCTGGAAAACCGGTGTCACTAAAGAGTTTATGATACCCCAAATGTCCAAACTTTGGGTCGATGTGAATATCACAACATCATAGGCATCTCTCACAT
This sequence comes from Ellobium chinense, assembly GCA_033807755.1. Classification (NCBI taxonomy): domain Eukaryota; kingdom Metazoa; phylum Mollusca; class Gastropoda; order Ellobiida; family Ellobiidae; genus Ellobium; species Ellobium chinense. Next base: position 131,266 of record JAWQUT010000408.1, on the reverse strand, counting down.
TACTGTGACCAACAGATTTAAACACGAACCCGCATGCAGAGGGGAGAGTGGAAAGAGGACAAGAATGAGAAAGAGAAAAAGTGTGACGGAGAGAGAGATAGTCGGAGATGGTAGAATGATAAGAAGAGGAAAGAGAGACAGACAAAAGGTGACTAAAAAGTATTATGAAAAAAAAAAGCCACGAACGAAATCTTCACTACATAGGACCTACCGCTTTCCGTCGGAATCTCTTCAGAAGTAATACCTCCATGACGAAAGAAGAGCGAGGACTGCTTCCGTTCGTAGCTTGGCAGGAGGTTGGGGGATGGCGATTCAAATTTCACTTGGCTCGGAAGTGCCCACAAAAAATCTGAATCCCGGAAACACACGCTTGTTCTCATTTGGTAACACGCACGCTTGTTGAATTATTCCTCCGATGTTCGCCAACGTGAGTCCACGTAGTGATGATCTATCAGCAGTCCCGATTTGTGCTCAATTTCAAAGCTTACACAGTAAGGCCTGTATCTTGTTACTAACGCCACTTTGTTGGAACCGTTTCTTGTCGGGTCACGTGCCCCTCAGAACTCTTTTAATCTTTTCTCATACATAGTCCTTCCGTGCGAGGGAGTATTTTTAACTCTTCTAGATAATATGACGTCTACATGTCCCTTCGCGGGCACAGAACATCAGTGGTGGAGATCAAACGCTAAACGCGGGACCTTACACTGCTTTTAAACAAACCAAAATTTGTATCGGGAGAAAAGCTAAGTGTGCTCATCGTAGGGTGTTGTACTTCTGACCACAGGTCAAAGGTTCAAGTCACTACAGAATCAAATTACTGATGCTTTGGGGAGGAACAATTACGTTTCTCCCAAAATACATTTCTAAGAAACCTGCGCATCCATATCGAACTCCATGGAACAAAAATAAACATCTACATGTTCTTTCCTTAAATGGGCTACTCCTTACAGCACTTGCTTATGCACATACGTGTTCTTAAGGCCTGCTGATGATGCCATTAACATGGAATGAAAATAAAAATACTGCAACTCGCGTTTCCCTCAAGTCAAATACATGTACTCCTTAAAACACTTGGAGCACGCTCTACAACTTCCTCATTATGCTTGAATGCATGCAGATGTCAAGCCTAAGCCCAGGTCTCACACATATTAACCGACTCGGCTTAATATTAAAACTTCAGGGATTGCGATTATCTAAAGGCTTATCTTACAAAGAAAAGACAGGATTCTGTCATTTAAAAATAATGTTATTATGAGAAAGGTGTGATTAAACTAGACTATGTGTCTCTAAGTGGAGCCGACTGTAAGTGAAATGCAAATGGAAATAACCTGATAGAGATGAACATTATCATTTTTTATGTTTCAAGGATCTAATTTTCACACTAATGGTTTTCTACCAGAATGTAAGTGCAGAAGTGCGGAGTAACCCAGGTGGCGTTAAAGAATAACCCTGCTTCGTACTGATGATAGAAACACGTATCACTATCGACAGCATTCAAAGTTATGAAGAATTGCAACTACAAATATCCGCATCTGAGTTTCCTTTGCCAGGTTACCGCCCTTATATAAATGATTTACTAGTTCGAAAGTCCTTTGAAAATTTCAGAACGGATTTTTTTTTTTTTGGGTGGTATACGACTTTTGCAAGTCAATCTGAACTCAGAAAATTTGCTAACATCAGATCTTTGCAGAGAAAAAAACAAATTCTCCTATGGTGCCTACTCCCTAAAAATGACACTTCTCAAGTCTATGGACACTTGGAACATGTACCACAACTTTCTGGTACCACCAAAACACATAAGACTGACGCCGCTCGCCATTTACTTCAGTTTATATACTTGAGCTAGGACAGGGAGTGTTAGTTTACTGTACAATGCATATAATTTACACCCTCTAAGTCCTCTGGAATTGCTGGTGATCTCAGTCCCCTCTCAATTTTCACGTCCTCCGAGAGCACCTCTCCAGAAGTAGGTGGACAATATGGGGGGATTAGATGAAGCACCACCATGGAGCTCTTGGACAATTGGCGTTGAAAAGGCTGGATTAACATGAGTACAGGGTCTGGGTTAGACAGAGGCAGGGAATGGATAACAAGGGAAACAGGAGGGCCTGAACTCTAATGTCTTCTTCTATCTAAAGGTTCACATGGATTGGGAAACAGGAGGGCTTGAACTCTTATGTCTCCTTCTATCTTCTATCTAAAGGTCGCATGAGAAGGTACACGATACCTTGCTGGGGAGGGGGATGGATTGAGGTAAAGAATTGACGAACCATCAGTTTGAGTCTTGATTGTTATTTCACACGCGTCACCTCGATGTGTGGGAACAAGGCATGGGTGGAGATGAGAAAAAAATGTGGATAACCACATCTAGGTCTGCGGGGGAGATGTCAATATTCTCTGTCTCTTTACTTTCACAATTTCACGCAGATATAATCGCCTCTGCTTAACCGCGATCCAAATAGCCGCAACTTCCTCTTAATCGCAACAATTTCTACGTAACAAAATGCTAATATTTCCTTATAAAGCTGCGGCAATATCGCAATACCTATAAATGGCAACTTTTTCCAAGCTCCCATATTCAAGAGGTACCGATTAAGCAGCGCTGACTGTTTTTACAAACCGGCATCATGCAGCATTACAAGGTACAATTTGCAGCGAAATGTGTACTCAAGAAGGATTAAAACAAGGCGTGGAAGCAAGGGTAATTCAATTCTAAAACGGATGGCAACATCAGTGAATGACAACACTTTTGATAGGAACAGTTCTTTTGAGTTCTGAGATGTACCTTGTGCGTAGCATACCGGACTAAGACCACTAGAATCTCTATATGCATAAAAATTGACTTGAGAGTCTGCCTTTCTCTATTCCACACTTATCACCGGTCGAGCGGTGACCAAACTTTAAGGATGAATAAGATACATGTCTGTCACTAGGTTTTAATCAGATGAATACAAGAAATGCGTTCTGTGATTTTTTTTTGGAATCTTTATTATTTCGGGTACTTCTCGTCGTCTGCCGCGGTGAAGATTTTTTAGTAAAACGGGTCACGCCGTGTTTTGATTGGCTCAGACAGTCCCGGGATGTCCCTTCGTTGTCAATGAAGGAGTACACAGGGCGTTGAAACCAAGGTGTGAAGTGTTGTTGCAATGCCGACTTCCGGGTGCTTGTAAATGTCTGTTTGTCTGTGATACAACCCTGCAAATTTTTGCGTGGGTTTTAGCTTGTCACAATACTAGACTATACAATATGATTAACAAGAGAGTCGGGGAAAAGAATGGTAGCTGTTCACAACGATATATTTGATGCAACTTGAGTAATATCGTATAACAGGATGCAGTTCGCTACAATCATAGTTTGCAATTAAACGTGCAAATAATGCACAGTGGCCACAAAATTAATAACGAGAGAAGAAATGAAGATGACAGTAATATAATCTGGGGGAAAAAAAAANGGGGGGGGGGAAGTGCTCATTGCTCACACGGTTCCAGTTTTCGTTCACATCTTGACTGAAACCATAACTAATCCATCAATGTGCATTTGGTGTGCAATCTTCCACGTCAAATCCAAAAGGAACTGCATAAAAATTATAAACCAAATTATTCCAAAATTTAGCAGTTGAAATACAAACGAAACTTGGAACCGTGTGAACCCTCTGAAAAACACGGCTGCAGCTGTGTACGATATTTACAAAAGTCTTGCCTGCAGAAATTGAGCATTATAGAGCGTGTGTGGATTGAGAGATTAAAAAATAGTCCTCCACCTTGCTGCTTCCCAGATAAAGAGAAAGAAAGAAAGAAAGAAAGAAAGAAAGAAAGAAAGAAAGAAAGAAAGAAAGAGAAAGAATCAAAAGAAAGGGAAAAGAAGATGGGGGCAGTAACATAAGATGAAATAAATATGGAAAGACTTCTGACACAGACATTCACCGTTGTGATACATGTAGCACACGGGGAAGAAAAGGAGAGGAAGGAGGGGAAAGAAAGAAAAAAGAAAAGGAAGAAAAATAAGATGAGAAAGAAGAAGAGGGAGAAGGCACAAGGAAGGTGAATAGGAGGAGAACAGGGCAAAGATAGGTCTAGAAACACAGACAAGAAGGCAGACGTTAAGGCAGACATTTCCTCCCTCTTTGCCTCTGCACCAGACACAGCATTACCGGGGTTTTATCTCGTCTCAATCTCAGGCCAGACGAGGCCAAATCGTTTCTCTTGTCCCCACACGCCCTGGGAGTCCGGCCTTATCACAGTGTAACAATCTGGTCATAGCCTCATCCGGTCATTACCATAATCCTTCCTTCTCTAATTAGTCTGGACACCCTTGGTACGATATGCATCGGCTCAGGATTTAATACTGTATGTGAGAAGAAGGACATCACTCGAGCAATTTCAAGAGAGTTTCCATTTTATGTTATATTTTCGGATATATAAATGTCAATAAGTGCTGGACAGATGGGTTTGACGGATGAAAACTAACCTGATTCAGCAGAAAACTAGAAAATGCCGGATCGAATAACAGCTACTTACATGTAATCGATGCTAGATTATCGTATCTTTTCAATTGGTGAAATTCTGATTCGGTCCAGCGGGACATAGATGCTGGACGGACCGAATGTCCGACAACACTTTGGCCATTATTCACGTGTGTATTTTGTGCGGACATCTGGGCCGTTTCACGAAAACAGACCGTTGATGCCGAAGTAGGTCATACACACCTTTTGATACCTTTGGATATAGTTTAACTTTATTTTCTCACCTGGGTTCCTCTGTCATAGCTGTTACAGGTTCCGAAATAACCTACCGTATCCAAAAATTCTGATGTGTCTCCTGTAAAATTGTGACTCTGGCGCATACGGTCCCATTTATTTTTTTGTTTGTTTGTTTTTTTCGGAAAATAGCAGATCTCATAATCAACCAGACATTGTGGTTTTCTGGTCTGGAGAGTCATAGATTTAGATTAAGACATGAAAGTAAGTTGCGCTACGTGTGTCTTCATAGAAAGGGTATGTGGTTACCCATTCACACCCCCGCCCCCCTCCCCCGTCCCCACGCACACGACTGCGGCCCAAGTAATCTCCATCACCTATAGTATTGTATGATCACTGCCCCTCTCCTTACAACCCCGAAGGCTTCTCCTCAAAATAAAAGTGAATCACTGTGTCCCCGGGCCCCGACCCCTTCCACTGCCCACGACGGACCTCTTTACTACGCCACTGCCTATGATTCGAAAACACAACACGAAACTTTTTATAAGATAAGAGTCCTGCAGGCAGAGAGAGAGAGGGAGAAAGAGAAAGAGAGAGAGAGAAAGAGAGAGACAGAAAGAGAGAGAGAGAGAGAGAAAGAGAGAGAGAGAGACACAGAGAGAGAAAAAGAGAGAGAGAGAGAGAGAGAGAGAGAAAGAGAGAGAAACAGCGGATAAGAATGGACCACTGAAAGCATCAGTTGAAGAGGTGACAGAAAGACCAGCTGTGTGAGAGAGTGACAGAAGCGGAGAAACGAGGGGTGAAAAAAAAGGCAAAAGTGTGAGGAAGAGCGGCAGGGGAGATAACCAGGCTGACCTAATCTAATAGAGATGGAGACCGGAGAGATGAGAAATATTCATCATGTCTGGTGTATGAGTGTTTACATTGCAAGCTCATGACGCAGCCTGGCCTATCAGCAGATGAGCAAGAAGTGCGCTGAGCATGCAGGTAAATAAGAGCAGATGAGCGAGACCAGACTTAGATTCCATGTATAAGGATATAATACCAGAGTTTATCAAAGAAACGTAAACTATCTTACATGGCTACATTAATAGGCTAGGTAAACTATATTCATAATTTCGTGAGATACAATGCATCTCAAGAAGAATAAATGCAACACATAGAACAGCACTCAGTAATGTATAAACACTGGACCATTAATACATAACAGGGCCAAGACTACATGCACCTAGCACCCCCATACCCCCCTTGCCCAAACCATCCTTGGGAGGTCCCCATTCCTATATGTATATGCTATGATGAATCTTATTTTATTCCTCCCACCTTTGGGGAAGGGGGGGGGGGCGCTCCTTGACATTAAGGACCCGTCATATTTTAGGGGCTGCAAGGGTGCTGAGTACGACCCTGATACATCATCATATCTAGTGATTCTATTATTTCTTTTCCAATCTGTAGTTAACTGCTATGCCTTCCAGTGAAAATACTGATGTTTACAGCGTATGTGTACTGGTGGTTATTTTTTTTATTAAACGAATAAGTCAGCGAAAATGAACACATCAACTCGTCTACCTTTTGCAGCACGCATAACAGTCCATGCTTCCTATATGGCTAAACCGCACATACTTGAAAGTATAGGTCTCCTATGGGTACATGAAAGTAGTGTGTGTAAAAGAAAATAGTAACGGTAAGGAAATCGAAATCAAGGGGGACAACTTCATAAATTCAAGGACTCATGAAGTGACCACAGAGTTATCTAGGAATCCGAACTTGGTAAGGTCTCAGTATAATAATATACTAATGCTGCAGTAAAATAGGCGTCTTATCACACTCACAGTATTTGGTTATCTATTATCAGACATTATTTTGGAAGTAAAGGTTAAGGTATGGTACTAAGGTATGGTACCAGTTGTGAAATTCTGATCCACACTGATGTTCAAGGAAGTGAGAAATAGGTGAATGCTAATACTGTTCATCCTAATGATAAGGACAATCAAAATGCTGGTTAAAGCAGAAGTGCTTAATACTTGGGGAGTGGGGGGAATCTAATTTTTGTGAAAAGTAGAAATTAGAAATGGGCATTTATTACGAGGAACTAATTTTTGTGACCCTGCATGATGGTGTGTATAAGCACAGCAATCTAGAGTAATCCAGAATGACATGACACGACTGCCAATAAACAAATACCTGGTTGATCCTCTTCTTATAGACTTTCATATAGACCTGCTAGAAGACTGGGTCAAGACAAAAGACAAGTTGATAAATCCAAACATTTGAGAAGCTGTTGCACATTTTACGCTTTAAGTCCTTTAAAACATTTTTGATGTAACTTTTTTTTGATGGGACATAATTTTCATCAGTCAATTTNTCAAGACAAAAGACAAGTTGATAAATCCAAACATTTGAGAAGCTGTTGCACATTTTACGCTTTAAGTCCTTTAAAACATTTTTGATGTAACTTTTTTTTGATGGGACATAAGTCAATTTTAATTTGCAAATCAGTCAATTAATTTGACCATCAGTCAATTTTAATTTGCAAATCTATGAAACTCAGATCCTCACAAAAGAAAAAGAAAGAAAAAATGTTTACAGTATAATTTGGTTTCCCACAATCATTAACAGACTGTTGACCACTGCCTCAGTCTGACTAACAAGTATGAGTAATATGAGTAACCTTGTCAAAGGTTAAGCACAAAAGTTTCGATCCAGATCTAGATTGTATAGAACATACAGAGTAATTTTATGAAGTACTCCACTTCAGAACAACTTCTAGGAGCAAGGAAAAAAAAAAACGCAATCAAAAGAAGCTGTAATTACCCTGTAGGTTATAAAAACCACTATTCTAACACTGAAATGTGGAAGTTGTGATTAAATTAATGAAAGTGGTTTGCTGTTAAAATGGAACTGACTGTACATCTGTTCAGTTAGCTTCCACAGAGCGGAATTCACCACTTATATATATGAAGTCTGAAACAACAGACAAAAAGAATAATAGAAAAACTGAGTGTTTTAGTCTTTCTTATAACACTGTTCATAGCAGAATGTTTTTGTACAACTTCATTGCACATGGAAACTTCTCACCCTAAGTACACAATGGGGTTGATGTCATCCAGTTTGATGCTGAAGTATTCTATACTTCAAACTACTTAAGCTTCAGATTAGAAAATTGTATATGAGTCATAACATTTGTTCAGAGAGAACTAAACTTGAGTGAAACAAATGTTAGGAGCCCATCTTAAAATGTGGATTACTATGACTTCATATCTGGCTAATATTCCAAAAGAACATTATTTCCCCTTTCCTAATAGATACTAAAGTGAATGTGGCAGCTATCATCAATCAGAATCTTGAATATATATATGAAAGCATATAATGGGTAAACCTACACAATAAACATGATGGACGCTCCTTCCAAATTTCTTAATACAGTAAATATATATGATTTAAATGGCTCCAATGTATTTATTCCAAAGTCCTCACTTCATGACTGAAAATGAATTTTTGATTCTTACTGACACTGATATACTGATTGCAAAAGTGACGAATCATTAAAGTTTTACAGAATAACATAGAAAACTTTGCATGGGAACAATGACCTTTCTAAGAACAGTAACCAGCGCGTATACAAAATTAATTGATTGTTCATTTGATTAAATAGAAAAGCACAATCACTATAATAGTGATCAGGTAATCTAAACTAGACCTAACTCACATCTTGTGATTTTACATCATATAGTAAAATCTTGGTAGGATAAAATTCAAAGGATCAGCCAAATCTTGGTGGGTGAAGAGAGTTTTATGCTATATCCATTTACTGTACAATACACTACAATACAAGGGGATATGACAATCTTTCAAATTCATGATAGTTGCATGCATCAAATCTGTTTTGTTGCTGTGGAGTTGCATGCTGTCAGGGATTGTGGAGTTGTCATGACCTTTGACTGACACAATATTTACTTAATCCCAATGCTCCCAATCACCAACAGACATAGGGAGGAAAAACTGATGGCATCAGCTTGATTTTTCCTCTCTCCATCACTTCTTCCTCTCTCAGAAGCACAATTAGCAGTTGTCATGTTACATAAGGTTCCCTAAAACTCATTATTGGGTTTCTGAAAATATTTTACTATGAAAGAGACCTCTGGATGAGGATTTTCTCTTCATTTGGGTTAACTGGTATTTCAGATAAAAGCTCCAATGCGTAAAGTGACTTCTACTGCATTTAGCCAGTAAGGTTACAAACACATAATTTGGTTGTTCTGAAGTTGCACTGGTAGACTATCACATCAATCATTTACTAAGTCAAACTGACATGTGATGTGAGGTTTCCTACCAACACTAAGTTACAGAGCTATTTAAAGTTTTATCTGTCTTAACCTTAAGTTCTGTGGATTTTGCACAATATGATACACAATTATTAGCTGCCTGTTGGCCTGTCCTGAGTGTCTCTTACTAAAGACCTCAAGAAATCAAACCCCATAATTCATAATCTTAGACTATTCTTCTATGCAAAATTCCAGTCCCTTACTACTTATTTATTATAGTCATGATAGGTCTAGGGGACTCTAACTCTAGGCCTATTAAAAGTGAAGGGCACAGATGGATTGGCTATCTCCTGGGACAGGACCGCTCTTGCGTTAATACAGTTCATTTAGTCATTGGTTTAGCTACAAGATCGGTCCCATTCCGTGATTGTACCGATGGATTGAGTCACACACCATCACTGAAACATGTCACAAACCATCACTGAAACATGTCACAAACCATCACTGAAATATATATATAATAGTTTAGCTCTAGTCTAGACACATAACGATTCACATTTGCAAACACTGAATTTACCCTGCAGTTGAGTTGCAGCAGACACTGTCAGTCTAGTCAGTGAACTCTCAGTGCCAACAAATTTCAAACGGCAAACATTCGAAAAATCTTACCTGTCTGGCATCCGTCATGATTAGTGATGATGATTCGTCTACTCGTTACACAAGACTGTGGATGCTGTCAAAAGGATGCTGTAATAACAGGAACAATTTCTGCAAAATTTGAATCTCCGTGTGCCACTCAAGATGATTCACTCAATGCCCTTATGCGGAAGTAATCTCGGCCGCCATAAATCGCCTGCGCTAAAAGCGTAAACTTCCGGGACTTTAATATTCTATTGGTAGGACAGCCGACTAACATCGTTTCTAAACTACTAAAAACATTTTGACATTCCCCCATTCCTCCTTCCTCAGTTCTCTTTCGTTCCTTGTCAGTTTATCGCCAACAGGTCACATTTAGGCTATGCCCCATTAACAGATGTTCTCTGTTGTACTTTTCTATTTTTATATATGTTAATGTCTACAAATTTAGGAGGTTCTGCCCCTCTCAGAGATTGTAACACACACAACAAGGTGCGCAACTTATCACTACTAATATCACCATGAGTATATTGGGTTTGTATGCAAAATCGCACACCAGAGTGCTGAATCGTGACTTTACCTCCCAGAACATCTGTCATTTGCCATAGGTTATGCCACAGCATCAGTAATTTGACAAGAGATTTCATGCATGTCTCCTAGATATCTTTAAGCATGATCCCTTGGATGATTTTTCTCTCTCTCTTTTTTTTTTCTTTTATAAATTTTCTGCATGGATTAAAGTTACATCTTTTTAGGCTTCATCAAAATGTGTTGCTAAAAAAGTTCCTCATAATCCTGCATCGAGACAAAAAGGTTTCTAAAAGACATGGATGAAATCTGTCAAACAGCTGGTGCTTTCGGAAATAACAGTCGTAAGTTATTAACTTTGAGGGAGAACACAGAACTATTTAACACTTTGGTGTGCACTTTTCAATAAAAATCCAGTGCACTCATGATAAAAGGTTGCCCACCATGTCCCGAGGTCTGGTTGCCCACCAGAGGTCCGCTGTCAGTTGAGCAAGGGATTCTGGGGGATGCAGTATGCACATCATCATCATTATCATCATCATCATCATCATCATCATCATCATCATCATCATAATGTTGTATTTTACAGCCTTTGGAAAAGAGTATGCCTCAACTTGAGATTGTTTATCATTCATACCATGTATAAGCAAATATTTAACATTGAAATTCATATTTCATTTGGGCAAAAGTTAAAGTTTATGCTTATATTGTTATTGTAAGCATATTATTCATCTGGATCCGTTTTCTTGGATCTTTTTGGGTCCAAAACAACGCCACTGCATGTGGGACATTCTCATATTATGCTCTGTTCCTCTACGTGGCAGTGACCTAAATGTCTCTCAAAGTATCATTCAGATGATAGTGTTTTATGCATCGCTGTTTTTCTTTACTGGCCAACATTTCCTGCCTCATCCTCCTTCCCCTGAAATTTCCTGGAATTGCTGGACGGCATAATAAAAGTGCTATCTCTTCCCTTTTTGGCAAAGTCTGTGCTACTTCTTCGATCCAATGTATTTTCTGCTTTATCTGGTAGTGCCCACTCTGGAGAAGCAGCACTCGCCATTGTCGTTTTTTCTCAGTACCATGTTTGCGTGACAAAATCCAGATATTTTTCATTTTATTATTACTCTTATTTTAAATGCGATTCAGACTGCCTGCTGATATTGTCTTGATATCGCTGTGTTTAAATATCGACATTTCCGAAACAAGGAGACCGCTAGGAACATAGAGCATTCAAGTTCAGGCAATGCAGAAATGTCTATAGTCAGTGCAGAACCCTTTTGTGTTCTATGTATCTTCACTCCATCTAATCTCTCTCTCCCTCTCTCTCTCTCTCTCTCTCTCTCTCTCTCTCTCTCTCTCTCTCTCTCTCTCTCTACCTATATTCATCAGGTACACCTATGAATTACTTATTTACTCAAGGGACATGGTCGACATGCGTTCCTAGAGCTTAGCACTCTAGGTTGATAGTAATGTAAAACGTTATTGGGATACACCAATGGGCAATAATTAAGTGGGGAATAAGAGAAGTATCAATGAAAATGTATTGTGATAGATTACCTACCCTGGTATGTGTGTAAAAAGCACAAACTTATGTGAGAAACATGCCACAATAAGGTCTCGTAGTTTTAACAGATAAAAACGTGCATTATCACTGACAATGCTGAACAGCTTGAGCGTTATTGTTTATTTCTTATACATGTAGAAAAGAACGAATGATAATCTGAAAGTGATGTGTAATTGATTGGAAATGTTTACTTAAAAATGAAGGCACAAACGATACAAACAAAAGCAACAATAGATTATTCACAGTTACTTTACGTATGATTAGAGTTTCGGATTTAACCACCACTGATATTATAATAAACATCAGCCGAAAATACCGGAAGTGATTCTATTTTACACCTATCAGGGAAAGAGAACTCTGATGACAAGTTGTCGCCGATCGTCGCCGCGAGTTTTTCTGTTTATTGTAATTTTTTTATAATTCTTGTAATTATTTTCTAATAATGGCTGAATTTGTGGCGGAAAACAACGATGCAGGCACACGCTTCAAGGAAAAGCACTCTCTTGACAGCGACGAAGAAGATGACACAAACAAATATGATGTTTTGGCTGAGGACGACATCGAAGGTTTGATTATTTTGTTGCAGGGAAATTGATCAGTCTACTGTCCATCACTTCATCTCATCATATCTCTTCAGAACAATTAACAGGGTACCGGCAACCCGTAAATTGCAGATAGCATGTTGTGTGAGTGTGACCTACACTTAGCTGCTGTGGATGAAGCATGATGTGGCAATCATTTCTTGTCCCACTTTATTTAATTTATTTACTTTCACTCACTACTTTCAGGCATGCTAGACTATTACTGCTATATTAGCAGGGACCCTTATTGATAGGTATTGGGGTTAGGGGCCCTGTTTCAGAGTAAACCAGAGGGCATTTAGATTAGGGATTATCTCTCAATGGGCACTTGGGTTAGGAACTCCATTATTGGCATTCGGGTTGGGGATAGGGATACTGGATAGGGCGCCTGTGTGAGTGCGTCATCGCTGTTACAGTTTATCCACTATTGCTCTTGGCACAATGGAGTTGTGGTGGTCACTTATAATTATGCCAAATAAATTTAAAAGAGTACTTTACCAATTTTTATTTGGGATTTAAATATATTCTTTTCATTAAATTGCTAATAAAGTACACAGGGGTAAACCTTTTCAAAGCACCAGTACCCGGATTGAAAACAAACTTATACAGTAATGTTATCACATAGAAAGAGGGTTAACTTGATGTAGAGAAAAAGTAGTCTAGACTGTTGACTGAATTAAAGTAAAATACATGGAAGCAGACAATTTAGTGAAAGTACGTTTGTTCTTAGTTCTTGTTTCGTGAGCTTTTCTGATAACCCCAGCCACGGACTTACTTGGTTTTAAACACTCTAACTGGGTAAAGCTATAAAAGGTACTATTATTAATACTTTTTGTTTCTTGTCCATACTTCACTCTTCACATAGGTCAAGAGGAAGCTACCATTGAGTTTGATGACAACATTCAGATCACACCATTCAACATGAGGGAAGAAATGGAAGAGGGTCATTTTGATGCAGATGGAACTTACATTTTTGACAAGACTAAGGTAAATAGTTATGGCCATAAAGGACATGAGTGAAATCACTTGCATTGTATGTAATAAGAATTTGAAGGCATTCTTGTGATGTTTTCAATTACAGTCACATTCCACTGTAGAAGCTTTATTGCTGCAGCTGTCTACTTCTTCTTCTTGGTGCAGATTGATGACTAAGATAAGAACTTGAGTTGATTATAGCTGTGTAAGTATTGTAGAATACAATCAACTCTGCTTAATTGCAACTCTTTGGGTGCACTGGAAAAGATGCAATTAAATGTTTTTCCAGTAACTTTTGTATAGAAATTTAGCATTTTGTCATGTGGAAAATGTTTGATTAAGTAGTTTTGAGTATCTGAATTGTTAATAAATGGAGTACTTTTAAAAGTTGTGTCAATATTCATGGCACCCTTGAATTTAGATTTGCAGCTGTCTGTGGATTAAGATTTTGTATCATAAATTGACAGCTTGTGCAACATAGGTATGTATTACTACAGTTTTTGCATTAAATATTTTGTAAGAAGAGAGATAACCAGATGTCACATAATGTTTATTTTATTATTTTAAGGTCAGATAACTACTATCTTGATGTAGAAGTGCTACTGTTACAAGATTCATGAAAGGCTTAGTTCCAGATCCATATTTTTTAAAGAGGATTTACTACCCTTTCATTGTAGTTTATAATGCATTGCTCTAGTGCACACTGCTCTTTCCAAATTTAATACATTTTGCATGATCTGAGATACACATATGAAAACCATTGGTGAAGTAACAATGTATTTTGAGATAAAGTTTTCAAGATCACCATCCACAACTGAAAAAAAAAGTTTTTTTTAACACTGTGGTACACAAATGTGCATGCAAAATGCACTGAATTAGAAGAGGGATGATGTGCACCATCATATTTTACTATATTCTACAACATATGAAAGTGTAGGCAATCTCCTTAATGGTCGAGCTGGCTGTTTTATAAACTACTGACTGATAGGTGCTGCAAAGTTGAAAGGTCTTGACAGACAAGTGTAGTCTACTAGAGATTCATACATATATATTTGATTTGTTGCCTTGATTCAGGAAATCCATGACAACTGGATTGATAACATAGACTGGGTGAAAGTGAAGCATACCAACCCAGAGGATGCCAACAAGAAGCGCCCCTTTGAGGTAACCCTTAGCTGCTCACATAATGTGAGGGGGCTCAGAACTTGGTACTGGCACATACAGTTTTAATAAAAAAATATTAAAATGATTTTAAGAAATGAGTTCGAAGTATTCTGGTGAAATATCCTTATAATCAGTGGTGTCCAATTTAAGACATTCTGAGATCATACATCACAACAGTGTGTGCATCTTAACTGGTGGTATTCAAAGACATAATCATAGGTTAATTGCAGTGAAACTGGATAATTTCCACAGGTTTTAAGGCATCATTGGCCACAGTTTTCACATTTTGGTGGGAACAGAATTGCTGAGAATCTTCATGCTTTGTTATCTACACAGTGACTTTCAGTCATCATCTCTTGGCTACTTTCCACAAATCCTATAAAGCGAGACACTGATAACTGCATTGTGTTATGTTTTGCTCTTTTCAGTACAGTGATGACTCTGATGAAGAGAGTGATGAGGAAAAGAAAAAGGCTGATAAAATACAGACTTTTGAGGAGATCTTGAAGATCCTCCAGGAAGGTGAGACAGTGGCCAAAGCGATTCGGAGGTTAGCAAAAAATAAAGCCAAGATCCCCTCTGCAAGTCAGAGATGGAAGGTAGGTTATTAGAATAAATCCAATGTGGTTGATTTTACATTTGATATGGCTAACAATAATGCTTTTCCAGAATTTTGGTGAAAGAAAAAAAGAAGAAAATGATAACAGCAGTTGAAATGAAGAGTAGATGGACATGAGGTGATGAATTGCAGAGGATTCTTGTTTGATAATGGGGATAGAAAAGTTGATAAAGGAAAGCTTACATTTTTTTGGGTCCACTTTTGACTTCCAGAATAAGAAACAGAAAACATCACAAAAGCCATCCCAAGAAGACCAGGAGGCAATTGACAATGCCATTGCAGAGCAGAAACAGATGCTGCGACTGACTGAATTGTGTGATCAGCTTGTTCAACAAGGCCTTATGGAGATTTATGAGACACCGTATGAGAGAATAGTAGTGACACTGAAACAGATGAAAGAGAAAGGCAAAGTAAGTCGGTCTCTGTAATGATGTCCTTGTGTTTGCATTTGTGTTTGGATTAAATAATTAACCCTTGAATATCAAGCATGAGAGCTTATCTTCAACTTCCTCTTCTTTGTTCTTCCTGCTAAGATCATCAAATCAGCCAGCTGCAGGCCTCTGTGAATGAGGTGATATGGCCTATATCCTGCTGACCCATAGAGTTTCTGTTTTAGTGTGGTTGGGAATGACCAGTTGGATTCTTTGATGTGTGTGTACTGTGGACATGACTGTAGCATATGTTTTGCATTTTGAGGGGTGCATTCAGTGAGTGCTTATGAGTTCCTGGGGATAATGTTTTCAGTGGTGGTCATAATACAGTCGACTCCGCTTAATCGCCCATCCTCGGGATCACGGAAAAAGTGGGCGATTAAGCGGAGGAAGTAATTTCGGCCATATTTTTGGTAAGGAGATTAAATTTCTTTGATGTCGTGGTTTGATATCGTGCATTGACACCTTCTTGTCGCCAGACTCAGGACAAACTCGAGTTTGACGGTGTTGTAGCGCACAAAATGTTTGATCTCCGCGGTCTCTCTCATTGGCCACCTCGCAGTAGCCCAGCAGACAACCCTTCAACCGCTGATCTTTGAATTCACGGGCGCTGAAGAGTGGTCGATTATCCGGAGTGAGAGGCGATTATCCAGTGACTTTTATATAGAAAAAATTCGGTTCCCTGGGAAACGAGGCGAATAAGCGGAAAAGGCGATTAAGCGGAGGGCAATTAAGCGGAGTCGACTGTATTTACTATGGTAAGTATTATCATTCCTTATCCAGAAGTCCTGCGCTGGAGACAAACACAATCAGAACTATTTAGCAGGGTAAGCTGAGGAAGGAAACACGCTACGGCATGATTGTGTTCTCTAGGTTTCACTCAAATGAAAATCAGTTTGCAGTTTTTTCAGAAAATTTTTATTTATATCACCAAATTCAAATAATGTTCTCTTCCACCAGACTTCAAGACTGACAATTGCAGAGGGAATGAAAGATGATGATGCGTTGGACATGTTTGCAGAAGACTTTGATTCTAAAGAGGCAGAGAAAATTAAAGGAACAGAGGGAGGTGCTAGCACTACTGAAAACACTAGCAAATCAGTTCATTTCAAAGGTGAGCCAAATCACTTGTTTGTAAAATAAATACTAAGTACTTACTTTTATGAGCTTTCTAGAGGCATCTTCAAGATAATTGAATACATTTCTATATTTCAAGTGTATTTTCATATGTTTTATATAGGTAGAGCACATCTCCATATCTTGTTTGAGGATTTTTGTAGTCTTCAACACTTTGGGAACAAAAAAAAGCAGGAATGTCAGTAGCATCAGAAAATATACCAAAATGGGATGTTGTATAGTATACAGCCCCTCATGTTACTCTGAGCAATGCAGTATGTATATATGTGAGTAAAAATTTCTAGGTGGGCAAGAGTTGAGGAAGATTCTCTATTTGCTGATGTTTTATGAACCAGAACATTCCGCTGTATATGTTTTAATTAGTCAGCTGTGAATGATAACAAAATAGAAATTATGATCAGTCTTAGTTTGCACACTCAGACACATCTGTCACAAAATTCATGAGATGCAAAAGTATCTTTGTAATAAGCATTTTAGAGTGTTTAAACATCTTGACAGTAATATTTTCCCATGCAGAGCCTAAACCACCAGAGCGGCCAACATCCCAGACAACAACAGCATCAAAGACAAGTTCATTTGATCAAGGTGGTGTCCTCTGGGAGTACAAGACAGAGAACACAGAGGAGGCAGAGATCAAGGGACCATTCACAACCTCTCAGATGATCACCTGGCAAGAGGATGGGACCTTTGGGAATGGGGTGTTCTGTCGCAAGTACCAGACTGAAGGACAGTTTTACAACTCGTCCAGGCTGGACTTTGAGTTGTACGAGTGAAGAGTGATGAAGATTGAATGAAAGTAATGTTATCATGATAAAATCTCAGGAGTGTCTTGTGAAGGAAAAGGAAGATCTGTGACAAAACTGTCACAGTTATTTCTTCATTTACTGTACAAAGGGAGTAAGCAAGAATGATAGGTTAGAGATATCAGGGTTGGAACAGGCTGTGGATACACCAGATTTTCAGGATTCTTGTAGCCATCACTGGGAATCCTCTATTTTTATTGCAGATGGTATGCCTGAGAACTTCTGTTTTTGTTAATCCATGGGGTGTTTCCACCAGGGTTGGGCACATTCACAAAAAACAGGGAACTGTGTTCTGTTCTCCATTCAGTGCCAAAATGGGGAACTGCATTCCGTTCTTTTCTTTTTCCACTGCCGAAAATAGCGCGTATTTCTGAGACATCTGATTTCACAACAGGATTTGAGCTTTAAAGAATGTTATTTTATGTGTGGAGTGTTTTCCATGTAAAAGTTCAGTTTCAGGGGCACAAGATTTTGCTGCATATGTGACTGTTACTTATTGAAGAAGAACATGATACCATTCACCCCTTCCTTAATAGACAAAATAAAATGTCCCAGATTTACTAGCACAAGTACAGAAGTTAATATTTAACTGTCACCTGCCAATAATAACTGTGTGTAAGTGCAGTGTGTGTCATAAAAACAGAAAATTTGGTGCCCCTCCTTCTGCCATTCCTTCCAGAATTCACTGTAAGTAGAGAGAAACTGGAGAAATTACGATTTCTTACAAATTTGAGAATTTATGTATGATTGCAAGGAACCAACTGAAAAAACATTGAGAACATGATGTATTCGAGATCATAAGGCAAGCATCATAAATCACAGTTTTGGACAAGAATCACTGTTAGAGTAAAAGGGAAGTCACTATTAGACAATGACGTCGTGTGTATGAAAATCAGTGTGCTGTTTACCTAATCCATTGCTGACCTCTGCTCTCTTTGTATGTATCATTATCCCACCCCTAGTTCACTAGTTCCTCCGCCTTTTTCACTTGCCCATCAACATTATCCAATGAAACTTTATTTTGCTTTTGATAACTAGTTCTAGCTTTCAGACGATGGGCGTAAGTGTTATTTTGTGAGAGACAGACTTGAGGTGGTCAAGGCTCGTGACGCAATCCTGGATACCGGGTGTCATCATGTATTTATCAGTAAGAGGACAAACTTCACTTGCCATTTAAAGCGATAAGCCAGTCTTTGTCATGTAATGTGGGCGGCAACAGCAGCTTTGTCTGGTTGGCTTTTATTTACCTGACACCATAAAAGGGCAGGAGTGACAAACTGATCTTGCTGATTCAAAGAATGACCGTTGTAGCTGACAGGCTGAATGTAGCTGGTGATCATAGTGCGGTGAGTGCAGTATTTGCCAACAAAACCCTGGTTATTGATGTATGAACGGACTTCAACAGGAGCAAGTTTCAATCCTTCGTGAAAAATAAACGATAGTATATTGAATTGAAGCTGCTAACTGTGCCTGCCCATTGAAGCACTGTGTTCACATGTGAATTTTCAGAAGATGCTGGTAATGCTTGGCTGGCTTTAAAGGACAAGGAATCGAACTCGCGAAATTAGATCCTTACAGAATAAAATCCATTTCTACAGTACTTCATCCACAGGGAAGTTTTCTTATCAGAATTTTCACTGTATACATACATTTCACTATTGTAGTTCTGTTTTATCATGCAGTTATATCTTCGCATTACAGTGAAACTTGCATGACATATTTTCTGCACTCTGGCTGAAATTCCACAATGTCAGTTGTTCATCTCAGAGTTCTTCAGATAAAGCAGATTTGCTTGAATTCGGTGACATCTTTCATCCTGTTTAAAGTGACAGTGTTGAACTTAAATCATAATAAACTTTCTCTCTCCAAGACTTGGGAACAAACAAAGCAGTAGATTTATATTTACCCATTGTTTGTAACTTTCATGTCTTAAGTTTAACTGTGAAATTCTTTCTAATACAATACACATGTTCAAAATGCAAAAGATGAATAAAAGTCTTCTAGGCTGAGTTAATCTTTTGATTGTGAGTCTGGGTGGTAAATGGTGTACAAACTGAAAAAAATAATTGTTTTGTGGTTTTAGTGTTTGAAGGTAAATGGATACCATGACTATGGATTCCTTTATCATAACACTTCCTGGCTCATGCCCTATAGTGATCCTGTAATACTTGATACAGTATTATTATGTTGTGGATAACTTAAGGAAAGCACAGCCCCCTAGTAAAATGGATCCAAGCATCTTTAGGTGTAGCAAGTTGCTTGTATTATCTTCTGTGGTACTTCAGTCTGGTAATGGTTGGAAGCCACACTGCATCCAACATAGAAATGTGTGAAGAAACCTAAGAAGGTTGTCAACTTTAAATTACTGCTGTCAGATGACTTCAGGACTCAAGAAGTACCATGACTACATGATAAATTCAGTCAAGATCTATGAAGAACTTGTGGTATTGACATCATCATGAACAGTGAATGATCCTCATAGCATGCAGTCAATCTGATACCAACAAAACAAAACAATGCCACTTATTGAAAGTTTATGTATTTATTCAAAAGTTGTAAATGAATAAAAATTGAAGAAAATAATGACAGCATTAGCAAATGGATTTTAATCAGTAAATTATTTCTTTGATAACTTTTTAAAACTTCATGTGGTTACAAGGTAGAAATACATGACCAGTGTATTGATTTAGGAATTATCTCCCGTGCTATTTGAGTATGCATCACAGCTGTAGAGGGGAAGTCATTTTGCACATCCAGGTACGTGTACTAATCTACATTCGGATCAAACTAATCTCCATTCAGATCAACTCTCCCTTCACTTAATAACCACTAAAATGGTAATGGAGCAAGTCATTCTGCCCCACCTGCATACAAGATGATGCTTCTATATTGCAATGAGTTAAAGATAAAAGTTGATTCAGTGGAACACTTTTATAAAGAACCCTCTTGAAAGGAACCAATGGAAATAAAGAACACTTTTATTTACTCTGATTTATAGTGAAAACTGACAAGACTGATGGACCTACAGTATAATGACTGGCACTAAAAGTTCTGCTCTAGAAAAGATGCCTAACAAAACTATACGAACAAAATCGTAACACAACTCTACCTAGAAATGATAATTGTTCACTAGGAGCAGACAAAGCAAACATTTAACTCGATTTTAAGATGTGATTTATTGAATATTACAACTAACCCTCCTTTGAGGATAGGTCATTAGGGATGTGATCACTTCTTGCTCCATAATGTAGTGAGGAGTTTTTAATATTGATTGATATATATAAAAAACTATTTCACTCCAGATATGTTCTTTATATTGATTTTCTACTGTAATGAGATTCTCATAAATGCATGTGGTTCAGCGTGAAAGCCCTCAGTATTGCAGCAGAATGGGGAAATAAAATTTGTGTAATGCAACATTTCTGTTAACTCCCATCTAATTTAATTAGGGTTAAAAAGTTGTTCTGTTAACCAACAATATGAGCTAAAACCATGGCGGTAATAAAAGCACTAGAGTACTCATCACAGCATTTTCTGTATACTCACTAGAGTGCCAGGTTTTTGTAGGGCAATGTTAAAACAATGTAATTTTTCATCCATACAACAGCCCTCTGTATCTTACATTTATCATATGGGGAGACACAGTTCTTTTTCAGCTGTTATAATCTAGATAAATAGTATGTAATCTATCATCATAAATGCACTGGAATTTCTAACTAAAACAATACTTCAAAGTGCAAAATGTTGTGTTTTTTCCCTTCAGGATGATGATTTTTTAAGACAACTGTCATTTGCTGTAGCACCAGTTACTTAACAATAAGTCTTACTTTTGTATTCTAGGTAACTTCATCCCCTATGGACTTTTCTGGATATTCTGTATTGGTGCTAAATTACCAGGACTTAACAAAACACTTTGGTATAACTTAAGCAACATTGACAGAAAGTCCAGACAAGCCCATAAAGGCTCGTGCATGAAAGTATTTAGAGGACATTAATGAAATCTGTTGTCAAATATGTGGTGCAATCTCAAATGACAGTTGTCTTAAGATCATCACCATTCAGCATTTTGGAGTGCAATTTTGTACAGAAACTCAGGGCACTTATGGTAATAAGTTGCACATTATGTTTTATGCCTTGCCAACTCTGCGAAACAGCCATGTCTCCCCTTTATGGTATTTTCACCTTTCATCAACAGCACTGCTGTTCCTTTGTATCTCTCAATCTTTTATCTCTCTCTCTCTTTCACCCACACTGACACAAAACATCATCTTGAATTGGACAGCAGATCATTTAAGGACTCTAAGGCTTCCCTGTGTTCAGGCGTTGAGTCTCTAAACAGGGATGGAATCAGAGCTGATCCTCCTGCCTCCCGAAATGCAATTTTCCCCTGCAAAATAAAACAGAAAGTTCAGCCTTTTTATGCATTGGGAATGTTGTAAGGATGTACGTTCAAGCAAGCAATCTTTTAGCTTTTACATCTTTACATAGTTAAAATCTTTCACATATCAGACCCCGGTGATAAGGAAGGAATGTGAGGCAAGGGTGTAAATTGTCATGCACTCAGTCAAAATGAAACATATAAAATACAGACTATGAACTGAGATATTAGGTTCTGAGGGTAACTGGGGTCATTGGGTATCAAAGTGTTTTTTTTTTGTTGTGAAAACTGAAAGTAACTAATTTCTGTGCACAAAAAGGAATGCCAATTTTCTGGCTAGCCTGTTGTTAAGAAGAAGACAGCATAAAAACACACCTGTTCTGATCCATAGAGAAGCTCGACAAGAACACTGAGAGCTGTTGCTTTAATCTTCGTCTCAAAGGATGTGAGTAATTTCACCATTACATGCACAACTCCCTGCTGTACCAGGTAACTGCTTATGTGACTAGAAACTCTGGAGGTCGCTTCCACAAGATACAGTGCCTGAGAAGATAAGAAATGCCTACAGCCTTGTAAAATGTTTTCATCCCATGCAATATTAAGTTAGTGTGTCACCTCAGTTTACATTGTCAAATTGGCAAAGTCTAGGACTCTCTCATGGTATACTATGATCAGAGCTAGGGACAGAAAGAAGGGGAAGAGAAAATATCCTAGAGAGAGCCCTCAGTATTTATGGATCCTCTCTCATTCCTAACACTAATCCTGGCTTTAATCCTTATCCAATTTCAACCCTGGGAAAGTCAAGATTTTGCCAGGTGGACACAAAACAATTGTAAACTGAGACAATAAAAATAACAGTTTATGGCCTGGTTTACATATTGATAGAAATCTGATTGAATATTATGACAACACAACTGACTTTTCTCCTGATAACACTTAACAGCAGAAATAATAATCTAAATAACAATTTTATGACTTTGGCTCCATCAGTGTCTTCTGATCATGAAAGTACCCTTTGCTCCATCCCAACCTCTTCACAAAGAGGACCAGATATTTATACAATATTTTGTGCTGATGAACTAATGCAGGGCAGCCTAGATGCTAGCCCACATGCTAAAATATGGCCCGGCAAGGATTTAAAGCATGGCCAACTAAGTTACTAAAAACCATAGAATGCTTTATATTAAATGGTAGAAGTATGTAGGATAAAACTGCCCACTAAACATGTAAAGTATCGTGGTAAAGAATATAAACCTTCTCCAGGAGACACTTACATCTTGGGCAATGTGAACATTATTGCCTTGGCAAAGGTCCAACATCAAGTTAAGGATCTTGGGCTGGCACATGATTAGCACTCGGCAGCTTGGCACAACTGAAAACAACACAAAAAAATAAAAAGGATCAACAGTTAACAGGACAGAGTGGGGCAAGCTGGGCCATTATTTTACAAAAAAAATTCATTATGTCGTAAAAATGTCACTGAAGGGAATAAATAGGGTGTAAGTTAAAAGGAATATTTCCTTTCACTAAAGCATGTGATAAATGACTGATTTGACCTGCAAGCTGGTGCAGTGTCTAACTAGCCCTGCTTTTTTTGGCCCAATTTGCCCTACCCCATACCTCACATACTAATGTGCTTACTGTTGTTTTCTGTTTAAAAGAGATACTTTTTCAATTACACCATTAGTTAGATGACTGGACACTTTGCCTGTAGCCACCTGTTCCTTAGCCCCATGGTAGCTTTTGCTGAGTACAGTAAACATGCAATCTGTGGTGCAGAAAATTACTTTCAGTGCTCACAATTAATAAATTTCATTTTTGCTTGTAGGAAATTATGATTTAACAGCAGCAATTATTTAACATAATAAGAAGACAATGTATCTAAGAAAGATACCTCTATGAAAAAAAAATCTCACACATCCTGGTTACCAACTGGTCCAACTTGCCCCACCCTCCCCTATACAGTAGAATTCTATGAACACAAACACTGCAAAACACGACCCCTGCTTAGCACAACCCCATTCAACAGTCCTAATTACTTTGTTTCTTATAAAACAGCACTCTGAATGGCACAAATTTTTAACAACACACTTGGTCCAAAGGTGGTTGTGTAATCACACTTCTAGTGTAGCTATGAAATCTTGTGAAAGATTGGCAAACCACTAGCCATTGTAATCTTCTAATCTGAAGCAGTTAGTTCTGCTTAAATCTTCCTAGGAAAAAGGACAAAACACGCAATTAAAAGGAGCTGCGATTATCTAGTGACTTTTATATAAGAAATATAGATTTTGTTATGTGAAAAATGTTGTGATTAAGTAGAAGTTGCGATTCAGCAGACCATGCTTACACAGAGCTGAAAGTACAGCTTAATTTTGACTTACCCATAGTATTGGCCAGTATCCTGAGTGCCTCTCTCTTTATCAAGTTCTCTTCACATGTAAGGCATGACACGACTGTAGATAGGAAGCTGGGATGTTCACAAGCTGGGGTGGCCATGTTGGGGCTTTGCCCAACAATATTGGCAGCACTGATTAAGTAAGGAAGAATCATCTGCAGATAAAGAATTCACAGGGTAGTAATTTCAATGAATGTTGTGACAGCACAAAAGACTTTTCCATGATAACATTTGGAGGAACAATCTAAATAACAGATTTGGATTTTGGCTCCGTCGATGTTTACTGATCATGAAAGGTACCCCATTTGAAAGATGTCCTCCATCCCAGACTTTGGGACCCATTTATAACAGGCACTATTGTAATGGGCATCAGTTATATCAGGTTTAATATCAATCCCCATTCCTTCTCCCTTTTTGTGTTGTTGAAACAGACTTTTCATAATGGGACTGGAAGATCGAAAAGCTGGCTGTCTTGGCATTGTGTTCTCACCTGCATAAGAGTTTTTGCATATGATTCAACAGCCCTGGCATTGGTGAAATGTCTTGGCCTGAAATATCAGGCTGGCCACTTAAAGCTATCATCCACTACATCAGTGTTTAATACATGTAGGATCACCCATGCCAAATCTGTTTGTTTACACAAGAATCATGAGAATACAGCTCAGATTATCTCCTCTAGTCACCATATCTTAGTATGGGTCAATAGTTAGGCATACTTATCAAATAACACTGGATAAAGCTAAAAGTTTGCTCAACCAAGAAAAGTATAGCAGTTGAGAATTTGATTCAAACAAAAATACAATGCAACACTGATGAGCTGATATCTCAGTGACTTTGTCTTTTCTTTCATGTCTATCCATGGTGATGTGTGACTACCAGATGAGGTGCTCAAACAACACACAATGAATGTCCACTAACCTTGTCCCGCTGTGAAGTATCTTCCAGGCTGACAATCTGTGACAGTTTGTCTATGATATGACTAAGGATGACACAGCTCTGTGTGCTGTATTCAGTGAAGGATTCAGGCCTGAAGGTATAACAAGTGTAGATACTGATTACTGTCAAGGTGACAATGACAATGAAAAGTCTTAGAACGAAAAGTTGGAAGGTACACCCGCCGTACTGGTCCAAATATTCCTTACTCTGCAATCCTTTTCGGGGAAATAATTCAGTGGAGTTAGTACACAGCCCCTCCCCCCTCTCATTCCCATCTGCCCCAACCATTCTCAGGTTACAACAGTATTTGAATCTGTATGAACAGTCCACTTGCTTTACTATAAAAGCCAGATATTATGCCAAATACATGCAACCGTAATCTCATTTTCATTCAATCACAACATTTTATGTTGAACATGCCATAACACTTTAAATGTGCTGGTTAATCATATGTCTTTGATATATTTCACTGGGAAGTGGAATGAAGCAAGGTCCTTGACACTATAATCACACCCACCTCACACAGATGCTATTGATAAACCAACCAATCTCGAAACACAAGTCACAGGTCACAGAGGTTTCTGTAAGCATTGTGATGATGTGTTGAAAAACTAAATTTTCTTGCATACACCTGCAGAAGAGATGAGAAATTCAAATGTTTTACTGTGTTGGAGACTCCTTTCTTTATTGAGAAAGAAATGAAACAATGGAAATTGTAAGCAAAATGGATGTATACATAAGTACCTCTGTTAATGCCATTATTCCTTAACATGGCCAACCTTTGGACCAAGTTTATCACATTGTAACATCTCTTCCACTTTATGGAAAAAGACTGAATGCCAAAGCAGGTCAAATTCACCTTTTTTGGACCTGTGAACAGATCTTAATGTCCTCCATCTTTCCATCTGCGTTATACTCTCATTGCCTTTAGTTTTTGAGGCCATGTACATCACTGATTAATCGATTATAAGAAGTGATACGTGCGATTTATTTTAATCTCCTAGAAAACTGTGATTCTGTCTGTATCTGTATTATGTGATCATCAAAGACCATGCTCATGTGTAACATAGACAGGCCCAGTGATGTAACTGCACTAACAAGATGATGAGACAAAGGAACCTGCTATAAGACTGTTACTGTATTTGACTTGCAGTCAGTAAAACTACAAAGCATCTGTCAAATTTCACTTACCATGACACAAAAGTATAATATGATAGTGGCACACTTCCATATCACAAAATTTTACAAAGTTAGTTCAGTGGTCTCTTCGCAACTGAAAGGTAACCATATGCAATAAAACTGGTTCTAGTTACTGACCTGATGCAGGCACAACTCTCATCTCTGGCTAGGTTGATAAGAGCAAACAACACATTCTGTGACCGAGCTTCTAGTGTCAAATGGTGTTTCTGGAAATCATGAGGAAAAAAAAAAGTCTGGAACTCTGAAGCTACCTTTGATATGAGAACACATTTTTCAAATAAAAGAACAAGAAAGGAAAATGAATACATCACTACAATGATGAATGCATTTACAAAACTATATTACAGTAAAATATTATTTTCCCTTGCACTTGTCAAGGCTGCAGGGAACAAACAGACTGAAAAACAACAGACACAGACATACATTCACTTGACAGAACATGCATGCTCATTTCATCACACATCACCCACATCATACAGTCTGCTTATAAACTCCCTTTCACCTCTCTAAGGTATATGATGCACCTCAACAACTAACTATTGAACTTCCTGAGAAAAATTCATCTTGGGAAAACTGTGAATAGCATCATGGCCTATAGTACTGTTCCCTAAAATCATACAAATCCTCATCCTTCTTCACCATCTAAAATGAAAACCAAGCTTCTGAATAAGTGACTTGTCAATGTCAAAAGTTATCTTTATTTTTAATTTTCAAAATTCAAGTAAATAGATATAACAACACTCACGGAAGAAATTAAGTTGATGAGATGTGGAATGCAGCCTTGCTG
The DNA here is from genome assembly GCA_033807755.1 of Ellobium chinense. Classification (NCBI taxonomy): domain Eukaryota; kingdom Metazoa; phylum Mollusca; class Gastropoda; order Ellobiida; family Ellobiidae; genus Ellobium; species Ellobium chinense. The sequence goes on along the minus strand of JAWQUT010000408.1, from coordinate 104,168 downwards.
GAGCAAAGTATCTCTGTTTCCTTGACAGTCACCTGCTAAATTTCCAATGGCCCAAGCACAGAGCTCCTGTTTAATTGATAAAAATGATATTACTTAGCATTACACCAACACAAAAACTATGATAAAACTATGACTTTAAATGATCAGAATAAGTGGCGCTCTAAATTGCTGGCTTATGAAATGGATTTAGATCCAATGAAGTCCTTTTTTAAAAAATCTTATTTTATGTCCCCTGGAGCAGTTGACTTATTTGGAGATACGACAAAATTACGGTTGTAATAAGTGACATACTGTAATGTTTGAACATTTGTTCCAGTATTGTGGTGCATACTAAACTTGTGCAGTGAAAAGGATACATAACTCTTTATTACCCAGATCACTCGCCATGCATGCCCCGAAGTCTTATTGCATTGCCTGTTGTCACAAATTACACAAAATATTGCTTATTAGATGCCTATGTTGATTTTGACAGAGCTGTCTGTAATGACATGGTATTTAGAACAAAGGAATGGGTGCCTTGGCTGGTAATTAATACAGTCAATCCATATATTCTACATACCTGTCTCCCATCCTATTTAAAATGCTAATATTTTCACAGTGTGAATAAATAAAGGCATTATGAAATTAACAGGTGTAAGTACTACCTGCATCACAACATCTGAGCCTTGGAGAAACTGAATGAGCAAGGGAGAGAAGCGCATCAATTTCTGGACAGTAGAATGGTCTCCAGCACAGAGGTTAACAGCACACCATGCAGCTGCGTGCAGGATCTCCGAATCAGAGGACATGAAACAACTCTGTAGCAATTGCAGGCCTTCACATCTGCAAGAAGATTTATAACATTAACTATTCCACTCACTGCTGGGTATTTTTATGCTATTTTTTTTATATTTTAAAGTCTCCAAAACATAATATCGCAGAATACTGATACTCTATGTATTTTCCAAGTTTCTTCTTAATAACATACTGATACCATTTGTTTTATTTCATATAAGCCAATCCACAGATAAACAAGCAGCATATTTTTTAACTGCCTTCAGAGGCATTCATAAGTATCAAGCCTGCCCTACAGGATTCATATGCGCCACTGTGTTATCATAAAAATGCTATGTCACTGAGTGCTGATCCTGCAAAATATTGTCACTTAATGTGACCTGCTGATGACTGCCCATACTTTTTGCTGTGACCCAGGAAAGAAGAATTTAAGTTTGTGATGGTGTATTTCCTTAAAAATGTACAACTTATGTCATGGCTTGTGTTTCTCATGAAATGGAGTAGTGAGCTCAAAGTGGAAATAATAAGGTAATTTATTAATCCCCTATGTGTTTTCATATTTGATAATTTCTAAAGTAAGTTGTGGTATTCAAACTGCTGGTCAAACAGAGACACCATTTTTAACCAGTCACAGAGTAGACATGTAGTGACAAACATTAAAGTGTGTCCATACAAGATGTTACCAATTATCCTTCTCTGTGAAACTTACCTGATAAAAGTGTCAGCATTGTCAGGATTTCTTGCAAAACATCTGTGCAGTATTGTTAAAGCCTCTACTCTCTTGCCTTGTTTCAGCAATTTTGTTGCATTCTTAACCTGACAGAGAGAAAGACAGCTTATTATTCCTGCTACACACACACAAAAAAAATCTAAATGCAGACTATAATTTTCACTTTCTTATTCTTTCTAAACTATTCCTGTTTATCAGCACTGAGATTCATACTGAAATCTAAAAGTAAAAGTACATTTGTTCATGTGTTCATTCAAGCATTCTGGTCAAGACAAATCATTGAATGTAATTAGTCCTTTTAGTCTGAAAGTGTTTTAGAGCAATCCTAGATGAGTAGATCTGATATTATACCAAACTGGTGGCAAGAACTGCATACTGCTTTCTCATATACACTGATATCTGATTTGCCACTAGGTGATGCCTCATGCTGGTATTAATGATTGCAAACTGTTGCTAAGAAATACTTTCTAGGCCTGTGTATTTCCTTCAAATGCTGTTTGTACTTCAATACTGTGCAGCGGTTTTAAGCTCTTGTTGAAAGTGTCTATTTATCTGCTGAAGCCAAGTCTTTTTCGGTTTGGTTATTAGGTTTAGAAAATAAAAGCAGATTTAGCTTAAAGAGAAGCATATCATGGGTAAGATATAAAGTAACTTTAAAATAAAAGCAAAAGAAAATGAGACAATTAAAGTGTGGACAGTAGGTAGCATGCTTTAGAGAACAGGAGACTACAACACAAGCAGACTTGGCTACCTTTTCACTTTCATCTTCAGCAGATAGCAGTATCTCTGCCTCTTCTAAATTATCAACCCGAAGGCGTTTATTGGAAATCAGTTTTTCTCTGCGATCATTCCGCTGACCTGTGGATGTATATGAAATTCATGTTCATTTGACATATTCCTAAACGGTTAATCTGCAGAATCTACTGATGTTTCTTTCATCATGATGACATGTTACACATAACATTTCTATAGGATGCACGTCTTACTATTAAAATCTCTGCTGGCTTTTTCCACTTAGGTCTGAAATAATAATCCCTCGCTGGTCTTTGAATAAAAAAATTTCCTTTAAATCACACCTTGATTGCAGTGACAGCCAAACAGTGCTGGCCTTTGCCTTTGCTCTACAAAACTACCACCACGTCCACGCCCATGGCACACAATATTGCTGAACAGCCTCTTCTTTCTCATTAACGGGTTAAACAGCTGTACAGTGTACAGGGCAGAGGAATATTATAAAATGAATCATTGGTTGTGGGGGGAGGGTGGAATGTATTTATCAATGGCCCTAGAATTAGCTAAAGATCAACTGGATGATTTATTCAAGACTTCAGATTAACAAATAACAGTGAAGCTGTGAATCAGTGTGAAGTAGTCTCGTCTGGAGTCCTGGCACTGGTCACTAAAGAGTAAAAGAGAAACTTTGAAGTGAATCTGAAAGACTGGAATGATGAGTATGCGAAAGAATTATTGGCAGGACAGGTAAATATTACGTCTCAAAGACTCTCTTGCTGCTAGTCTCGGGTCCGGAGTTTCTTTTCCTTTCTTATAGAGAACTTCGAAAACACTGTACGAACTGTGAGACGCCATTTTATTTTCTGAATAATCTCCCTTGACTGCCGATTTTACTCAGAACGAGGATAATTCTCATTTCTTGGTTCGAAATTCCCATATTGGACAAAGTGAACCGTATCTGGCTCAGGAACGGGCACTCCAAAACGAAAGTAAACCGGTGTTGTTTAGTCGTGGACTCAATTATTTGTGGACTCGATATCGGGATTACATTTTGATTGTGCTATCAGAGGTTGGGTACATATAGCTGTAACCATAAGTCAAATATGGCCCAATTAAAAAAGAAAGTCAAAATTAGACATAATACTGCTTGAAATATTTTAACGTTATCAACTAAGTTTCTTTGATAGAATGAAGTCAGTGTTACATCAGCTAATCAAAATCAACGTCTGATAGGGGTGACACTTTTAAAAAATGTTCTGATTAGTTCCCCCTCTCCCTTCCCCCCCCC
>JAWQUT010000408.1:62895-97404 GCA_033807755.1 Ellobium chinense | reverse complement strand
CTTTATTGGAATACCGATCCCACCCACTGCCTTCAGTTATAAAGAGCAATGCTTTGTGTATCAACACTAACAGCTGATCAGAACATTTATTGGCTGTTAAGATTTCTTTGGTATTTCTGTTTTCTTCTTAATCGAAGTATAAACACTAACCATGCCTCTCCGGATTGATTTTCCAGGCATGCGTCCATTTGTCATGGATTTAGATATAAAGCATTTGTATTCACAACACCCGCATTTGATGTCGGCATTGCTGTTTGGAGCAGGTTTTGCCGTTGCTACTCTGCTACACAGATGGAGACGTGTTTCCACATTCCCTGAGGGGCTTATTAGAAAACAGGTAGACTAGATTACACTGGATAAATTCAATTATATTTTTCATTATTATTGTTGTGACATTAATTTTTATAGTCTAATTCTAATAGGTCTTCTACTTGAAATGGAAAAAGAGGAAACCATTGCCCCTGTTCTCTATACCTGGTTATAGGGTCTAGAGACAGAGTGAGGATGAGAACTCAAACCTGGCAGAAACTCAAGCTTAGAGGATAATAATCTACATATAATTTTGTCTACCACCTGTCTCTGGTCAAGAGCTATAGTCTCAATGAAGAAATGGTATCACCATTTTATCCCTCACTCTATTGATTTTAGCAAAATTGTACTTTTAACTCTAATTTAAGGGACAATGACCTGTTCATGTGTATTGTTATATAATATGCTCAGAGTTAAGCTCAGTTCCCAGCTTTGAGGAAGAAGAAGAAAATTCATAAAAGCTGAAAGTAGGAAATGTAGACTAATTGACTAATTGTTTTTCCCATGGCAGAGTGCCCAGTCATGCTGTTTAAGTCTTGCCATTTCGTCAATTGCAACTGGAGCAACAAATTGTGAACCTGTGATTCACTGCGACAATTTGTGCTTAAATGCATGAAACATTTTGTATGATAGTATAGTAATTTTTCAATGATTTTTCAAAGTGATTTGCAATCAAATCACACTTTGAAGGTAACAAAGATAAAGAACAAAATAAGCCATGTGTGCAAATTATATTGCTTCTGACACAGGTTGTTGGTCATGTGTATTGCTTGCTCTTCCTTACTGCATACTAATTTTAGATTTGCCAACCTCAGTTATATGGTTGTTTAAAAAGAAATGCATGGTAAGGCTAACTACATAGATGAGACCCCTGGGATTGAATAATGTTATTATAAAATGCTGAATTAGGTTTACTAGAACAGTATTTATTTAAGTTACAATGGGGATAGACTGAAAAGTCTATCAAGTGCCAAGTGTGGATCTACATTTGAAGTACCACTTTGTGGTCTCCAGGAGTTTCTCTCAGTAAGATGATGGTTTAATTTAACAATGTGTTTTTCCTACCATATAGACAGAATTCTTTTATATTTGACTCATAAAGGCAGGCCAGGGCGATGGAATGACAACAGCAATAGGCGAGTACAAGATGGTTCTTATTGTCCGTACAGACTTGAAAATGGGCAAAGGCAAAATTGCAGCACAGGTAATTATTCCCACTGCTGACTGTTTGAGAGAGGATCTCCAAATCTCTTGATGGACATGCTAGAAATAAAAAAATGAGTTGAAATTGTGACATAAACATTCTACATGTGGATAAATAACTCTCTTTGCATACAATATTTTGCTATCATTTAAATAATGAGAATCATAAAAGTACTGTATGTTACAATGATGACTGCTTATTTTGTTTTCATGTTTTACTATTACTTATGGAGAAATTGACTGTTGACACATAAAATTGCAAATGTGTTCAGTCTCTTTATAAATATGTTTGTTTCTAAGAACAGCTGAAATTTTGTCATTTGCTCACCACCATAATTTGAAGTTCATGTTTATAAGATTAAGTTTATATGCTGCTGATGATACTGTGACTTTTTTCTCCTGGTCTTTCCAGGAATTTTGAAAGCTTATTTACTACTACTTGGTCTGAAGTTGATTTCTGAAAGTTATCTTGAGTAGTTAAAGTTTCAAAATAGGTTTTAAAATTATGTACAATTCATCTCATTCTTATAGTCATGAACACAAACATTGAGCTGTCACATCTATGGCACTGATGTCTCATTCCATTACCCTGTGGTCTAAGACAAAAGTGATCAACATGGAAAATGATGATCACTGTGTTTTGATTCTTGTCATGTTATTTTACCATGTTTCTGTTTCTTTTTAGTAAATGTTGACAGTGAGACCTCACAAACTCAGATTCTAGTGGACCAGTTAAGAATATTGAGATTGAGAGATGTTATGATACGGTAGAACTCTATTAACATAAAACTGAAGGGACCAGCCAAATCGTTGTGGGTTTGCAAGTTTTGTGTTATCCTTCTAAAGTAAAATGGACAGCAAATAACAAGAGAAATGTTGGATGGCATCGTTTCTAGGTGATGGCTTCGACAGCTTTGACTGATTATAGCATTGTGTGTTGTCAGGGATTGGCATATTATCACCACCTTTGATTGATGCAATATTCACTTCGCAGCCGACTTAATCTTCGCATGCCAGCCCATCAGTGGACAAGGAAATGGAAAAACTACTGTGACAGTGACTTGTTTTTTTCTTCTCTCCGTCACTTTTCCCTCATTTATCGTTATCACTATTATAAGGTTTATTGTAAAATTTTACTATGACGAAAGAAGGCCTTTGGATAGGGATTTTGTTTTCTGTCAGGTTAACTGAGATTTTGGATTAAGTGCTCTTGTGTTAAGTGAGTTCTACTGTATTTGCTTAAGATATGAAGTAAGAGATGAAAGACTTCAGTCACAGCACCGTGCATTACAACAGGTTTACATGCGGCATTTTTTTAGCATTATATTTTGTGTTTTGAGGGCCCATTGTATCTATGTGTCCATGTCGGTATGATGTCCTGAAATGATTTTTTTATGGTAATTTTTACAGTGTGCCCATGCAGCAGTCGGAGCTGTAGAAAAATTAGCATATGAGAATATGGCAGCCTTGCGGCATTGGCAGAGACAAGGTCAGCCAAAGGTTGTACTCAAGGTCAATGACGAGTCATCCTTGTAAGTTTTCATATCCAACTATCAGGCAGTAAGCTCACAGCCACAGTGGAATTAAAATGGTGTAAAATCAACAACTCTGTGCTGTGTGTCTAGAACACTCAGCACAAGTCTGTGCACCTAAGCGTAAGATTTCGTGGGTTTCCCAGCATCTGTAATTCAAAGATGGAGTTAAGATAAATGCATTTATGGAAGATGGGTATTTTCTTTCTAAAATGGGAGAAAATTTTGAAAAATAAGGATTATTAATGGAGAAATTACCTAGATGTGCAGACGCAGGTCAAATAACTGGACAGGTCCTTAAATAAATTTTTTGGGGATATTTTTGTGCATTTTGACCACTATCTCTGGTTTTTGTAATATTCTGATGATTTCAGATTTGTCAGTGTCAGTGGTGTCTTAGCATTGTGTGAAAATTCCTTCCTAACATGAACACAGTTGGTTGATGAAATTTAAGTCTTTAACTCTTGTTATGGATATGACCACAAAACTGATCTACTTACACTGATTTTTGTTATGTTCCCTTCTTTTTCAGCTTTGACCTCATTAAATCAGCACAGGCACAAAATATAACCACATGTCTTATCAGTGATGCTGGTAGAACACAGATTGCACCTGGTTCAAAGACTACATTGGCAGTGGGACCAGGTAAGATGATCAGCAGGGTTCTCATGGAGCCCTGAAATTCCTGGGGTCTTTAAATAAGCCCAGGAAGTAAATAAAATTTGAGAAAATTATTGGATTATGGGCACGTGCGGCAGAACTAGGTCATTTTCATTAATAAAGGGAACTTTGTCTTTTGGGGTGAAATATGGGTCACGTAGGGCCAGGAAAGAAGATAAACAGGTTTTTTTTTTTTGCAATTTCCTCCCTCCGTTGCTATGGAAACACCAATTGTTTGGCCGCCATATTGGAAAATGGATGACCTTTACATTACTTTGAACCCTTCGATCTGGAGAACAATAGATGGTAGGATGCTGTTTTTTTTTTTCCATTTGAAAGGTCACTTTATTTAAAATAGAATGTCACGGGCTTTATTTGATTTCTTCGATAGATTTTTAAAAATGATTTTTTTTTAAAATGTCATAAAAAAGCATTGAAAATTTTGAGAATTTTCAACTTTAAAAATTAAAAAATAAACCCAAAAACACAAGATATCGAAAAAAGCCCACGACATTCTCAAAACAGGGGCTTGGAGAGTTGTTATGCAAAATTTTATGTAATTTGGACCAGAAAAAAGTCAGATCGAAGGGATAGAGTGACAAAAACTGTGATTTTGAGATAACTGACGATGAAGATTACCCAACAGATGCATTTGAGAAAGGGTGATCATTTCCTTTTGCATCAAAATAAACTTTTTTGAGACAGGTATCATGAAAATAACTTCAGGAATCGATAAAGGACATGTCGCCATTCAAGAAACTGCCCTTAACTCATTTTACACAATTTTACCCAATTTTACCCCTACAGGGTGCCGCACTTGCCCTTAAATATTAAAGAAAAACGTAAAAAATGGGAAAAACTGAACCCAAAAAAGCCTGTGGTACCTTGCACATTGTATGGATAATATTGTGTATGACTGGCTCTATTCAATGCCCATGCCCAAGTAGGTCTGTGTAGTCTACCTGTGCATCAAGAATAGAATGTGAAGCCTTAGCTTCTCATAATCTTTGTATTTAAGGCCCTGTAAAAAAGCCCTGGATAAACATTCTCTGGATATACTGTATTTTCTGACTTAAAGTTTTAGTTGGTCTTAAACATCTAGTGAATAACAATTGGCCTTTGCTTTGTGTGTGCTCATTCACTCTTAATTTCATGCTTAGGAAGTCCAGTATGAACCATGATTTTGTGATCATTATTGTTCATCACCATATAATGACTGTAAATAATGTTAGGAATACATGTACTCACTCAGAACAGCTCTTTTCCGCAGTAGGATGGACATGGATTGCTTAGTATCAATGCAGGAATTGAAATTGAGACAAGGGATAATTGATAGTTTCAGAGACTCATGAAGTTTCACTGCTTTACATAATAAAGCCCTACTCTCATTTTGGCCACTTGGTCAGAGCTTACCTGTACATGATCCAATGACCAAGTGTATTAGCATTATGAGGGTCTTATTGTTTATTCTTTGTGGATATAGAAGAAAGGGTAGCAGCGATGACAAAATTCTGTGGATGTTCATGTGGTTACAGTTATGTTCTGTGTATATATCTGTTTTCATGAAATGCACTAAACCCTATCTGAACCTATTCTGCAATGTTTTCAAGTGACTCAGATTGAATTATAAGTATTTATCATTGATGAAAGAGTGGTTGCTCCTTCCAACCATGAGGCATGCCTTCCATGTAGGGGTCAAATTGTTATTTTCTATGTCACTTAGTTTCATATTTTTGCTTTGTTTGAGTTACCTAGGTTTGATTGCCTTTGTTCATAAATTTTTGTTTAGTCCTGGTTACTTTTTGGATTTATGTTATTTTGGAGGGTTGCCAGTTTCTATTCAGAATTCAGATACATTACTGTTATTTTTGATAAATATAATTGCTAAAGAAATTGACAATAAAACATGCAAATTTGCTTGAGAAGACTCCCATCCTTAAAACAACAACAACAAAAAAAACAAGAACTAATAACAGCAAGTGTCCAGGAAGCAGGGTTGGGGGTCCCCTGATCTGTTCTGACAAGTCTGAATGCATATTCTTCATCATATTTTATGGCCACAGACTTGTTAATCAGAAGCATTTACTGTTATCGGGCTGCCTGTTCACAGTGCCTTCATAGTGTTGGCTTCCATAAGCAAATCTTTGAACATATTGTGATGTTTAACTGCTGCAGTAATGTTAAGTGAGATAGCACCCAATTCTCATTGAGGACTGTGAACTGGACTAGCTTCTTCAGTGACTTTTTATTCATTATGTTGCTACCAAAAAGAAGATCGAGTGCAAATGCACACATTTTTGCCAACTTTACCACTGATACATATATGGAGCTTTAGGTGTCATGGTTTTGAAGATCATGACAATGACAATGTATTGTGAAGAATGAACAGAACATCTACTATTTTGGAAGGAACAACCACTCTTAGCCATCTGTGCTGTACTTTTCATGCTAAACTATTTAGTCCCTTGGACTTGTCACTGAACTGAAGAAATTTATAGGGTTATAGGATATCTATGTGTTCAAAGTGTTTCTACAGATAAAACCATGTCCCTAAAAGGAGAGTTAATTCAGTCGATTTGTTTCTCTCACTGCCCTCTAGTCTACAATCCTCTAGCTCTGACATCAGGAGTACCAGTGCGTCGTCATAGACGCCATGGCCTGCGATCAAGATTGTCACATAAACGCTGTCCACGTTACAGCATTGACATAGTAATGCAATTTAAAAGTTTAAATTGGCATAATCATTACTTTAATTTCGGCAGTTCCTTTTTTTTTTCGTTTGATGTGCTGCTGGCTTTATGGCACAAAGTGGTTTGAAATTCATTTTGCCAATTTCATATTGCTTGGGAATGTTCACAGTTTGTTGTGACCCAAGCATGTAGTAAGCCATTAGAGTTTGCATTTGTATTTCAAGTTTGATTTGACCCTGTCTTGCGATCACCTTGTCACTTTTGTCTGATAAAGTGATAATTACCGTTACATATAGTTCATATATATAGTGGAGCACACTTTATACAAACACGCTTAATATGTAAACACGGATGCCGAAGACAATATTTTTTATCCTGATTTTTCTTCTCTGTGGGTACATGTATGTTTAATATGCATGTCTTTTATTAGTACACTTTTGGTTGGTCCGAGCTCCACTATACTTTAAGTGTCATATCGATGCCGACATTCCACTCTGAATGTTTCTGAAGATTCTTGTTTTGCAATACCTTGACATGAACAACAGGTGGTTGCAAGGCTGCATGGTTGAAGGAGTAAGGACTTTTATAATGAAGATTGTGCAGACAGGTAGTGACCATTTTACATCACTCGGCAGAAAAAGTATGAGTGGTGTTCCATTCATAATTTATCATTTGAGAGTTCTAGGTGAAACGTAAATCCATGCAGTGGTGATTAAAAAAATAATTTGGCAGTTGGATAGTAAATGACCCTACAACTGTATAGGGTTTGTTTAAAGTCATCAGATTATGTAAGACCTAATCACTTCTGGCTTTTAAAAGTCATTGGGTCATTAAGACATTAGCACTGCTTCTTCAGTCGTCAAGAGGGGTCATGTTCATAACTGGGTGATCAAGCAGCTGTTTGAGAATGAATATTTTGAAACAAAAGCAGAAATGATTTTTAGGATTGATCACAAAATTTCAAGACTGAGCCCTAATTTTAAAGAGAATTATGGGTTTTCAAAATTGGGTCAAGTTTAACAAGACTCAACTACCATTGCAAGGGTTTGGTAGCATTTTTTCTTCTCTCTAAATTCCAACTTAATGCAAGTCCTATGCCTCAAAGACCCCATTTCTATAGTGTACAGGCTAGGTAAGTTGATTGCATAGAGGATTTTGGATGCGTTAGTAGATGGGTCTTTGCCAGAATATAACCATCACTGCAGATGCTTAACTGAATTATTGATTGTCTCATTGCAGGGCCAGCTTCAATTATTGATCGAATCACAGGACATCTGAAGCTGTTATGATGATAACATCACATACAAAGCATTTTATGTTGGCATCCTGCTCTTTAGGTCACTGAATAAATGTTCTGATATTGTAGCTATATCAAAGGGTTTTGTCAGTAATGTTGTGTATATGCTGAGTGCATTGCTGAACAACAAAGGGGCCTATTAGAGTGAACTTCAAAGTGCACCAGTTTGAAGCTTCTTTCAACTGAAAAGAGCTCACTTACTGAAGACTGGTCAGTTTTCAAACGGCATGGAATTATCATATTAAAACTTGACAGTTTCCAAGATTAGTCTTTGGCATAAAGCATTAGACTGGCCTGCATAATGAATGTCCAGGAGAATTTACTGCATCAGTAGTACCCAAGAAGTGGAGAGGGACAAGACATTGTAGCATGGTGTTGAGTCTTCGTACAGGGTGAGGCAGAGGACATGCATACTTGTCTTCAGTCAGTTAAATCTGTAATGATAAACTGGTGGTGCCAAAGGCATGGTAGTGAATAAGGTAACCAGGGCTGGCAACCCTTACAGAAATATTTCACAACATGCACAAAATTAATATTCAGAGGCAAAAAATATTGTGATAGAACATGTTGGCATCTTTTCAGGCCAATTCTTAGACTTGGAGTACTTGATTATAAACGTTTGTGTCCTTTTGAAGGGAATCTTGATGGATTACTAGTGAAGGCTATTAATTATTAGGCATTAAAGCAGGAAGGATTAGACATAATGTAATGCTTTTATTTATCTCACCTGTACAACTTTTGCCTTCATATTTTTATTGGTTTACATTTTGCATCATCTTCCTGTGCTACTCTTAAAAAAAAAAAATGAACCTCTTTCAGTGGGAATTCATAAATACCCAATTACATCGGTCTTGCAGCCAGTTAAAATGAGGCTTGAGTGGCTTATTGATTCTTATATCTTACTGGTATGATGTGAAAACTTAATATTTGTGTTTTCAATAGGTGAGGAATGTTTTGACCTGGCTGGTGGAATGCTCATTTAAAGTGGCATGGTGTTACGTGTATGCACCAGACAAATTTCTGACAAAACTTGTTTAAGAACAAATTTTCACTATAGAAGTAATCTAATCTGCCTCACAAAAACTCACATTTAACTACAATTACTAACCATTCGCCCACAAAACCAAGATCTTTGTGCGCAGAAATTATTTCATTCTTGATTTCTACAACAAACAAAACTTAAATAGTGGATTGAACAAGATAGGGAAAGATGGAATTCGCTTGTACATGGCCTATACCCTGCTGGGGGTGAAAGGCACTAATGATGATGATGATGATGAGGATCCGATTTCCTCTTAAGCCTGATATCTCCGTTCCTAGTCTAGTAACATGAGCCTCATTTTAAGTGGCTGCGAGACAGTTGAATTTGCAGAACACTGACGGGAAAATTGTGATGACTGTAACAAAGTGGTAGGGCTTGGCACCCCTGCATAGCAGACAGTACAGAGGATTGTGATAATACAACAAAGTCTTACAAAAAGAATGGTGTGTGATTTACTCCAGTTTAATTGTTTAAAAACTCATGATGGAGAGGCATTGATAGGTATGCAAGCAGGTAACATCATCTGTGATATAATAAAAACAATGTAGTGACTCTAGGTGACACAGGGATATGAATTTTCATCAGTGGCAATACAAAGGAGGGGGTTTCAAGTTAAGTTACATTACATGTTATGAAAAAGTATAAATGATTACACTGCAGATGAACTAAACAAAGTATTTCACTGCTGACGTACTTCAGGTGCACGTAACGGAGCCCTTTTAAAGAAAATTCGACAGATCTGACGATTTCATGATAAATGAAAGGGTGGGGGGAACACAGGGATTAGCAGTATTTCAACATGTTACCACTGCACTGACTTGCCTTATGTTAATTTGAAGCAATTTGCTACAGTTTCAATAGAAGTTCAGGGTGAAGACACTTCATGTATTTTTCTTATAATATGTATCATATCTGCAACAGAGCAAGGATGTGAAAAGAAACTTGTGCACAAAGGGTGCATTTACAAATTGTTGCCTTGATGAAATACCATCGTATAAGGTAGCTACTGGGTTGTTGCACCTTGACAATGAAATTACGACGTCTAATCACATTTTCTTTCTGACAATATATCTTCCCTTTCACACGTTTCTTGAAACAGTGCACCCCTGGGTGTGCTTAATAAGTTAAAACCACTACTATCATACAAGTATTCGAACTTAACAGATGTAACCCACCAAACTTGACAGGCAATCATGTGAGAGATCAGAACACTTGTTCAGATGTGATATAACCATACATATGTAACACTCCCGTATGTATTTCTTTAGGACACACGGGCGTTGCAGTAATGGTCATGAATGTAAATTTCTGAAATTTTATGAGCAAGTTACAGTCATACTTACACCAGTTCACTTCTCTCAACACAATTTTTTTTTTGTCAGTAAGTAAGCAACAGCATACATACATCACTTCTCTGTGACACACAAGTTTTTTTTTTTCTGTAAGTAAAGCATACATACACAACTTCTCTCTTACACACACAAGTTTCATTTTTCTGTAAGTAAGCAAAAGCAACCATTTATTCTGGGGTGAGACTGTTGTATGTGCTCCTAATTTATGGTAAATGATGACAGCCTTTCCTTCAGGCTATGAACTCATGTTTCACCTTTGAGAACCAAATCAACATCAAATAAGCATACACACCACGGTTTCCTACATTGCCTTGTAGAAGGAAAAAAATATACACCATTAGGACAAGTGGGGATTCAGTAGAAAGAAATAAAATGAACATAACAGGCAAATGCAGTCTCATACAGACCAAAATGAAGATACAGCTTGCAGACATACCCCACATTTTAAACTGCATACAGTAATATTAATCAGATGATCTGAAGAAAGCACAAAAAATTCACAGGACTTTCTTTGTCCTTGTTTAGCCTGTCATGCAACTTATGCCAGTGATCTTCAACAGCAACTTCATACAGTAGTGTTATGCACAAGTTCTAAATCCATTATCCACCTTCTTCTTGTAAGCATTCCAATAGATGCGTGAGCTTCTATAGTTCCTAAAGTCTACATGTATGGGGCACATAATTTTCCACCCGCAGTTTGCATAACTAGTAAATATCAACATTAAGCAAATATTATGAACTGATCCCATGACCCACATGAGCAAAGGAATCATTTTACTACATCCAAAAGATGTATGTCATGTACTGTAGAAACAAATGTAATGGCTACATACAATAATATAAGTTATCTACATATATGAGAAAAACAAATTATACAAAATGTGTTATGTACATCATACTAACGACCACTGCATAATCTTACACGTCTTTCTGAATACAGGAAGACAGATTATGCCATGGTCCTTGGTGTGTACCGTTTAGTGTCTATTTAAATAAAAAGAATTTGTTTTAACTGTTAAATATCTTTCAAAATGAACACAGCCAGCAGCAAACATGAAAGCAACCGGAAATGATGTTTAATAATGAGGCTGATGATAGTGATAAGGATATAGATGACAGGTAAAAGTGATAAAAGCAGACCTCTATATGACTGCATACACAAACCACACATCCAAGTACACATCAACTGTGATGAATTCTCACAAATAAAGCTTGATAACTTAAGATATGACTGTATTATTTGAGATTATTATATTTTGTACAATTCTTGGCAGTAACTGACTCCCATTTTATTCCTCATAACAGTGACAATCATGTACTAATGACACACTTCTTCCAAAGGTTTAAACTTTGTAAGCTCAACATGACACAAATGTTGGCAAAATATAGCAAGATCTTTTCTTCAACACCTGATCTAGATTAATTAAAACTGCCAAGCCGCAAGAGTTCACGACTGATTTTAAAACTTGCAAACTTACAGAGGGCCAATCACAAATGTATAAATACGGATAACTATCCAATTACGCTTTATGGCAAAATTGAGCAAAACAGTTGAACTGAATGTGATATTTTCTTTTTTTTTCTGTTTCTGTCTGGCATCCTTATTCCATATTTGCTGCCTAATCCTTTCATAAAGTAAAATACTGCCTAAATTAAGTCGTTTTATTGCACTGTATCATGAACATCTCTACCACACTTGTTTCTCACATAAAAGAGTTTATGATAGATGAGTATTTATACACATCGCAGGGTAGTGAGTAGGATATGAGGTTGCTGAAGATGCTGGCACAAAAGGCCCGACATGCTGATGAGGCTGCTGGTGTGGGTGGCTGTGGTGGTTGTTGTGGTGGTGGGGCTGGGGCTGGTGTTTCCGCCTTCTGTGGTGAAAGTCCAGGCTAGGAGATCGAGACAGACTGCGGAATCGAGATCTTGAGGCATGTGATCTTGACCGTGATCGACGGGAGGAGTATGATGAGTCGCTGTCTGATAGGGAGGGTGATGGGGAAGGTCTGTAATAGGGAACTGGACGCTTCCGAGCGCTAGGGGAAGATGAACATCATTACAAGTAAGTGACAGTTCCGTAAAAGTCAGTATAATAAGAGTGAAATACATCTATCTAGTGGCACTACATGGAAATGGGTCACCTGACCCTTCAGTGTATTTGGTCTAATGTGTGAATTACATGATATGTTGAAATTTAATCCAAGATTTCCTCAGTAGCCAACATCAGCTTGGCTTTAGCAGGCCCAGGTTCAATTACAATATTTTTTCTCTGAGCACAATTGTTGACAAAGATATTTGGTTAACAATAATCGTACCACACTTACATCAACATTCCATCTGAAATAATTCATTTGATATATATTTACATTTCTTTTGAAACAATAAAATTACTCAAATTAGTGATTACCACTTTACTAATTGATATTATGGTATTGTGTTTAAAATGAGCACTTCACATGTCACAAATTAAAAACAGCAAAAGCTGATGAACATTATTTCTTACCAGAGCCTCCATTGAGGCTGACTTCATTCACTGAAAGGTTACATTAACTGTAAATAATCCAAAACAAGTAGAAATGATACAAGGTCACAGAAACCAAATCATGCGGGCAAATTAACAAAGAAGAGGAAAAAAAAAAGCAACACAACAAGCATGCAAGGTGAGGGGATGGGGAAATTAACAACATGAAATATATAATACAGGTTGACAGATGAACAATCCTGCAGCATTTCATGGTATGTCTGAGTGTTCTTTTTCTGATCATTTACCTCAGTGGAGCACCCATATTCTTCAGGCACATCCTTCCATGTCCAGATGTCTGTAAATTTAGACCCTTTTTTCAGAATATTTTTTCAAGTTTTTCTAAACATTTTCATGGCTTTCGCTACATGCCACATTTGTCAACTTCCATATCCACTGCCAACTGTGGAAGTCTTGTTGACACACAACCAAACCACTAATGTTAGTGAAATCTTCCTAATGTGAATGAAAGAATGTTAGTGTGCTCCTGTAGAGCTGCTACCTGAAACACTTCAAATCCGGTCAGCCCTTACATCTTAAAGTTTTTCTATTTATAAATCATAATTCAGTGTTGAAACTGTTTCAAGAATGAAAGCATTTGCTATTTTCTCTCTCTCCAGTAAACCCACATTACAGCTGAAGTGGAAATGATTACAGATAGAGAGCAAATAAGAGCAGAAATGCATGAGTCTGAGACTAATATCGTGATTTCAGTCTAGATAATTATATTAGTCAACAAGGGCATCTTGGCACAACAATAAGCAGCCTGATGGCTTACACCTTAACTGGTAATGAGCATCCAGAGTTAAAAAAAACAACTGAGAAAAGGTTTCAAAAGGTATCTATCAGCTTTGGCCAATGTATGAAGACTTAAATTTCACTTTTTATGACATTTGAAAATAATGTGGAAAATGAAGGGTAGTGATTTATTAGTCTCACATGCACAGATTCATCTCATGGTTAGATGATAAAGTTTGTTAAAGTTTCAGGCCTGTAACTGCTCAAATAATTGTTATTTCCATTGCAAACATGTCCATCCTCTAAATAATAAGGTGATATGAACTTCACGCTGCATCCGTATCATATTGTTTAGTAACATTATGTTGTGACCTTTCCATCCCATTAGTTGTAACACACTGTGGCTCCCTAATTCCTTTCTCCTCTCTTGTCCATAGTGTCAAACCATAAGTACACAAACACCATGTTAAATGGCAAGGTGAAAAGACTGTTAAATTCTTTGTGTTTGCATGATTCTGATTAGATAATCTTTTCTGAAGTTTGCTTTCACCAAAATTGTATAAAACTTGGATAGCAGTATCCTTTTACATGGAAAACAGAGTGTGTTTGTAATAATATGTACTGTATTGTGATCTTTCACTTTTTAAGTGGATAATGCCAACACTGAACATTCTTCTTAGTCCTCTAAATTCTGGGTTGGGGGGATAAATTGGTGGGGGGGGGAGAGCCTTGCATTCTGAGCTATTGCCTTATACCAGGTTCTTGCAGTGTAGCTTAATTCTTCCAGCTGATGTTTATTTTGTAACTGATTGGACATGTTTGATTTCACATCACACTTAATTGATGACGAAGAAGTCGAAAGCATCCTATTGGGTTTGAATGTTAGTAGGAAGCTTGTATGCTAGCCATAATACCTTAGTCAATGTGAATAAGAGATTAAATGCATTTCCAGGGGAAACTTGGTAAACTGTTATTGGAATTAGTAGCAACTATGCAAGCTGAAAACAAGATATACCCTTGTATGACTGGTAGGCTTCAGTAGTAATTTCTGCGGCTATAATACCGCGTCAGAGATGGAGACCAAGATCTGGACCTTGACCTTGATCGTGATCTTGAATAGGACCGGGAATAGCTGCGGTACTTGTGAGATCTCCTGGCTGGGCTTCGGGACCTATTCATCAGCACGATCAGCACAGCACAAGCACAACACCAAATGAAAATGAAAAAGAAACAGAAAGGGATAACAAAAAAAAAAATCACGTGTAAATCATAAAATCATAGTGATACACACTATGATATTGAAAACATGATGTGCAGCAACTGAAAAGGTGAAGTACACTTGAGTGAATAAAAAGACAATATGTAACATACTACTAAGTGCATATATACAGTCGACTCCGCTTAACTGCCCTCCGCTTACTTGCCTTTTTCGCCTCATTTCCCAGGGAACCAAATTTTTTCTCTATAAAAGTCACTGGATAATTGCCTCTAACTCCAGATAATCGACCACTCTTCAATGCCCGTGAATTCAAAGATCAGCGGTTGAAGGATTACAGTTGACAAACAAATATGTACACAGACGGTTTAACTGCGCGACGGATGGCAGACCGTTTGAATGAGTGACAACTGCCACGCCGAAATAGGTGCGATAAGCCTTTCCTCCCCATCTCCCCCTCCCCTTGTCTCCCTTCGTCCCACCCTACGCATCACTGCCGTAGCCTGTCTGAAAATGCTTGTGCGCCGAAAGCCGTATAGTCTTCTCTCCCCTCGCCTCCTGTCTCAGTGAGGCGGAGAATGTAAACATCGTATTGGTGGATTTCGGCTAGATAGAGAACGTGTCATGTGGATGAACGGTCGAACGTGCCATCCTACTCCTAACTGTTAGGCTACTGCGAGGTGGCCAATGAGAGAGACCATGGAGATCAAATATTTTGTGTGCTACAATACCATCAAACTCGAGTCTGTCCTGAGTCTGACGACGAGAAAGTGTCAATGTACGACATCAAACAATGACATCAAGGAAATTTAACCCCATATTACCAAAAATATGGCTTAAATTACCTTCTCCGCTTAATCGCCCACTTTTTCCGTGATCCCGAGGAAGTGCGATTAAGCGGAGTCGACTGTAATATATATTTTGAATCAGTGGACAGACTGTTTGAGAATTTCTGTGCCCTTTGTATAGGAATGAGGCAGTCTGTATCTCTATTCATCTAAATTATCCAAGAAATACTAGACTGTCCACAATTCAAAATCAAACCATGAATATCAAAGGGTATTTTCAGTTTCTTTCTCATCATTTAGTAAAACTAAAGCTGCAGATTACATTTTTGTCCTAAATGGTTGTCAGAATTTCTGATTTCAAACCCAAGACAACTTTAATTATCTGGCAGATAATGGCAACATCTGATGACTTTCCCTTTTCCTTAACCTTGCAAGATATGATCCTGAATAGCATCAGAGAAAAGAATATATTTCCTGCTTTGTGAAATATAATACTATGACTCATCTCTGAAACATGACTAAATATTTAGACTGCAAAAGATTCTGAGAAAAAAAATATTAACTTAAAAAAAAAAAGAAACAAACCCATGCCTATAGAATGAAAATTGAGCTCATTTTGTGACCATACAAATGTGCTGCAAATAAAAATATAGTTCAGGACACATACAGTACAGAACAGCCATTCTGGAATATGTGTCAACTGAAAAGTAATCATAATGTAACCCAAATGAAAAGAAAAGTACTCATATAAAATGTCAAGAAAGTAAAAGACGCCCACTCCTTTAACATAGTGAAGGTAGTAGTGAATCTTTAAATATCTTTAATGCAAACAATTTCTTGTGATCTGAAAACCTTTCATGCTTGAAGTAGAATCTACAGAGTTGAATGACACTGAACATTCTACACAAGGAATAACACAACACAGAATAGCGAAGTGTGAAACAAATGATTCTTTTCCTGATTCACTCCAAATATCAAATAACGAAGCACAATGGATATTTTTCACACCAAATACTGACACAAAAACATGAAAGCATGAAAAATCTGGATTCTGTTCCGAAATCTCTGCTTCCCAAACCAGATATTTGACAAAACGTATATTTAAGTAAGTTTAGCTCCTCCCAATCCTTTGCCTATTACCATTGGGCATATTCCGATATGGGACAGAAAGTAGATGTATCCAGAAATACCATTTCAAACTTTTCTCTTTTTATGCTTGTTCTCCCATTTTCCTTCCACAAAATCCTATCCATCTTTACTGATCCATCTACCACTGTCTCTACTTTCTACCTTGTGATTCTCCTTTTATCCAAGTGACTGGGTGAGCCATGTCTTCGTCGGATGGACGGGGACCTCGAATCGCGATGACTACTGCGACGGTCAGATGCAGAGCTGTAACTCCGGCTTCTGCCCCTGCTCCGACTACGGCTCTTGCTTTTGCTGTGACGACGTGACGACCGGCTGGGAGTGTGAGATCGACTTCGGCTGCGGCTACGACTCCTGGATGATGAAGAAATGGAGCTGGACCTCCTTAACGGTAGAGAAAAAAACAGTAAATAATAGATAAAAGTATCATGCAGATCTTCTAAGGAAAAACTCTTCTAATGTCATTACTTATTAATATAAGGAAGTTAAGCTGATTCTTAAAATGCATTTAATATCTTCCACAGAGATAAAGTTCAAACTGTTTCACTATTACAGATTACAGCTGGCCAAACTGAAATTCGATTTCATTTTTTGAGGCAACTTGCATGATGTCCTTATCCCGACATGACAAGATCAAAGAGAAAAGATTAAATTGGGGATCAATGTAATTACATCAAGTGTTTGAGGAAAATAAGAAAGAACTCAGTGATTGTACCGGTGATACTGCTGTCCATTTTCATCTCTCCGATGCAAATGATTTAGGTCATTTATTGCTCAACCTGACTAATTCTCAAAGACAAATTCAAAAGAATGAAAAATCTAAATCTATAAAGGCTAATAGTTGTGTACACTCTAATTGCTATCAAAAGCATTAAATTGCTCTGGAAATTCCTGCACTGAAATTTCAGGAGAGTTTCTATGTTAGAGAGAATTAAGGACTCCAGATCAGAGCCTAAACAAGAAATGAACTTATGTATATGAGGTCTTACTCCTACTGTGTGTGTGATTAGGTGGTATGTATCTTACATCTAGATTAGGGAGGAAATCTGCGCCTAACTAGATAATTTTAAACTGTTACATTTTATCTTAAAAACGCATCACTAGGATGTTTCAGAACCACTGTAAAAGATCAATTATGAAAAGAAAAGCCAAAAACCACCACCATGAGAAAATTTCCTACTGCCGCTGGAGATTGAACCCAGGCCTCTCAGGTGGCAAGATAAGTGTACTGCTACTACACCACAGGAACTAACCTCACAGATATTTAATCATTGTATTCCTGGATACACATTCCAAACTTCCATGTTTAAGCCTAATGTCCATGTGTGACTTTTCGCATCAATCTACCTTCCATCTCTTAAATCCTCTGAATAAGGTATGTTGAATCACCATGTCCATGGACTGTGTTAACGATATTCTTGAACAAGATACGGTTGATAATGGGACAGGAATAAACATCTGCTCTAGACAGTGTCTAGCTTACCAACTTTGCCATTTGAATTTTCTGACCAACCCCTCCACCACCATCTTTAATGACTTTAAGAATGCATTCTAAACTGGCCAACATTGAAATCTTAATACTGTAAATGGTTCTTTTTACCAAAGTCAGCCCTTTCTCAAGTTTGTCAATCAGTGTAACAGTGCTTTTTGTGTCCTGAGTAGCTGTTTCTTATTTGCTAGTTTGCAAATAGCTGCAACCATTGCCAGTTCTTTTTTATAGTATCAAATTTGATGAGTCTGGAATAGAAAACAGCTGGTAATCACAAAAGTCCCAAAGAGCTAGTAAGCTGAGTGATAAACTGAGGATGCATGAAGACAGCATTTGTACTTCTTGGATGTTTTGGTTCTGGTTATGTACCTTCTGTATGAGTGACTGCGATGTGAAGCAGATCGAGATCTGGATTTGGAGCGGGATCTGGATTTAGACTGAGATCCTTTCTTGCTTCCATTTCCTGATGTTGTCATTTTGACAGCAGCTCCATCCACACTGTATTTAGGCCCAGCATCTGGATGAGAGGTCACAATCTGAGATTTCTGGGCTGGGGACGTCTTTGGAGAGTTGTTGCCACGTTGATGATTTGGCATCACAGGTGGACTGGGATCCTTCCTTTGCAAGAGTGGTCTAGTGGAAAAGAGGTGTGAAATGAAATTTAACCCAGGGACACTTTTTCCCATTGTCTCCGGAACTGTTCCCTTTGTCTTTTCATGTTCATATAGCCCTCTATAATAGCCTTTCCTATTCCCTCATGTCATTTCTCATCCAAAGAACTACATCATACTGATACTGAACACAAATTAATTCCTTTGTTTCAGACAACAACTTGATCTTCTCATAATTATTTCACTGCACAGCAACATGTTTCAGTGCAACACAAACAGAAAAAAACAAAACAGCAAAAAGCACTCATCAATTTGCAAGTTTGTATTTCCACACTTTAAAGAGAAGCATATCACTTACATCTGTGGTTGCTGTGGTGACTGGCTGAGTCCATTAGTCTTGCTGGTAGGAGTTTCTGGCTTGTCCTTGGCAGTTCCAGGCCTCTCCGAGTCCTCACTGGATACAGGAAATACAATCAGAGTTCATGCCACTTTCCATGGAAAAACTTAAGGACGTTTTAAGGACCCTTTTCAACAAATATACAAGTCACCCTGTCACACTGTGAAAGGGTAAGACAAAACAGGTAATTGTTGTAAACAGGAAGTAATGAAATGACCTCATTTCATCTCTGTAGAATGACAAAATTTCAACATGTGCCATAACTTCAGCACAATGCGACTTTGGCATACCAGTTACTGAAACAGGTATGGTTTAAGGACCAAGAAATTAAAGACTTTTCCAGGACCTGGGATCATTTTGGTTAAAAATAGGTACTTGCTAAGGACCACTTAAGACCCATTAAGGGGTTTTACAAATCCCCATGAACCTTGGCAGTCAACCCCACTTCAAGGCAACATATTTCACATAATAGAACACTGAATATTCTATACCTAAGTCCCAGGACAACAGTAACATTTTCCATGCTCCTGAAGCATTGTGATTAATCTTTCTCTGAAACTACACATTACTTTGGTGGACAATTTTTTTTCACTAAATTCACCTTTTCCAACATGATATCATCATCATGCAATGATGCTGTTCATTAGGGACCAGTGGGACTAAGCTCTCGCTATTATTTCTATCATTCCAAGATCAACGTAATTTAAGGGGAAAAAAGTGTAGCTTTTTAATATTCTGACAGAAAAGTTCTTCTAGTTCCAGCAATGATTTATACACTGCACAAAGTTATGGTGCATTTCCACACCAACCGTGAAACCTCGACAAACAGATAAGCCGTATTACCAGAAAATCAAGTAGACCCATGGGCTAAGTTGAGAAGCAGTTCAACCAAAGCCAAAGCAACTCCCTTTCCCTTTCACAGTTCACAGAATATGTCTATCCAACAAACTGAATCCTCAAAGATCTATCTAGCCCTCAATTCTTATTCTGGTCTTGTTGGTATAAAACTTCCTTGGGTGCTATTTGCCCATCTTGCCCCACATCAATTTCTAATGATCATGCATATAATCACTCCTCCCTATCTCCCCAACACCTGGAAGGAAATACAGCCACTTTGGTTCTAACAACAAAAATTATATCATTTCCAACCACTTACAACATGACTACACATAACGGCTCCCTATAGTCTGAACTCCATGAAGACATGGAAGAATCCATAGGCAAGTGCATGATACTGTACCATTAAGCGTATGACTTGCGCACAGAAATATTTCTTTAAAAATCTTGGAAAAAATGAAAAAAAAAAAAGGGAATATAATACTGAATAGGACTGACCATTTCAGACTTGTTTTTTTTTTTTTTTTNTTTTTTTTTTTTTTTTCCACTGGAGTGTTAATGAGCACAGAACAACTTTATGGGGCTACACTGTATATAATATATCTAAAGAAAAATATACTTCAGTCTTACCTGTCTCCATGGCTGTCAGAGTCAGAACTGGATGAGCTGTGATGTCTTCTGTGTTTCTTCTTATCTGAAGACCTGATGGAAGACAAAGAATGAAATAGCACATCATAATAATGCCATGTCCTGCACTGGCCTGTATTTCCTATGTTAAAGGGAAACATGGTCCTTCTCTTGTAAATTATTTATAGTGCATGATCATAGGACAGTAATATATTCACTGAGTCATTATTGTTGAATTATTTCATTAATCAGGAAACCTCAATAATATGTGCACCCCAAGCATAATTTTTCCATAAATCTAGAGTGGGTAAATAGTATGTACAGCATACTTTTTCCACGCACCAAGAGTATACTTAATGAGGTTCCACTGTGTAAGGTGAAAAGTAAATACTGATAACATTTTGTTCAGAAATTTACTCTGATTCTGATGGCATAATCAAAATTCATAGTGACCCCAAAAAGCTTAGGCTGTAAACACTTAATGAGGACTTTTGACCTTCTCATTGTCATGGTGGAAGAGAGTTGCTTAAAGTCAGTCTTCCCAAATTTCTCAGAAGAATACAAAAGAACGCATGAAGGGCTCTTTTACAAAGTGCATTATTTACCAATTGGAAGCCATGGCAAATAAAATTTGAAACACATATTGCTTTTTTTTTTATGAAAAGCAGCATTTAATTCTGAAATACTGCAGGACTTAATGTTATTCTGTGGAGTGGAAATTTGCACATGTGCTACACTACTTCCCCCTGAAGTTGGCAGAATAAGCTAAAATTCAGCATGATGGATCAAGCATTTTGTCATGAAGCCCTTCACAATGACATAGATGATAATTATTTATCTGGTTGTGATGAGCTCACCTCTTCTTAGACCGATGCTTGCTTTTTCTGTGCTTCTTTGACTGGGAACTGAAATACAAAATGGAAATCAGCAGTCAGAGACCGAGGTCAAATCATAGGAGAAGAATAAATATTTCCTTCAGTACTTCACAGTTGTTCAAGAAATGGACAGTAGGGGAGACGAGACAAATGGAAGCTAAATGTGGATACGGATGAAGAATAAACGTACGGCAAACACAAACTACACTTGATGAGTTATAAGGCTATGGTGAGATGTACACTGTGAAAAACCAGGATGCCAGCAGTAGTACCACAGTGAATGTCAAAAATAAAGGTGAGGATATGTTCAGAAACTTCTTTGAGATTTCCACAGCATCACTTGTTTTCCCAAGTTCACTTGGAATCTATACCCAAAAAAATCTTAATGTATCTAAATGATTTCTGCAATTATTTTTTTCTGGACAAGTGAATGAAATAGATATACCAATAAACAATGAAATTATGTCAACTTCTTTAAAGTTGAAATCTTGCTACGAATATTGCGTGCAAATGATGTCGAGTCGCTCTTATACATTCACTGTGGTGAACAGTTGATGAAACTGTGTAAGATGAAAAAGCACTCTCACACCAATTATGTTTGTTAAAAGTACAAAAAACTTTTTTTTTCTTTTACTGGCTCAAAATACTATGTACACAAGCAAACAAACCCAACACTTACAAAGAAAGAAACAAAACATGCTCAGTCACAGCACCTACAGTGATGCCTTTAGTTTTCCAGCCAACTAGTTCAGGATATTTAGTGGAAGAGATACATACACTTATCAGCAGGGTCTGTAAGGTGTAACAGGCTACTACAGTATTTGTGCTATACGTTCACTACAGAAACAGTTCTCATTCAGATTACAAGTATCAAGGCCAAAACTAAAACATAATATTGTAAGATCTTGCTTAAGCTGGTGATTTTCACTTTCAGAAGGAATATCATTGATAACTGACAGTAATTACATATATTATTTTTGCAAATTATCAAACTAGAAGAATGATAGATTGTCTACAGTATTTTGTAATGACTTTATTACAATTTACGGTTTATAAAATCCCAGCATCTCCTAAGGACCTTTACCATTTATCTTCAAGTTATGTTCTTAAATCACATAAAAACACTGAAACTTGGCATTGCTGACAAGCTTAGCAATCATTTTGTACACACTATGAAGATATCTTGAATCTTAGGTGATACTCTTATTATTATCTCTTTTCAAAAGCCTTCCATGATTTACATGCTGCACACCCCAAGAGTTAGAAACAACCTGTTAGTCCAATCCAACAAGGCCTCCCAAAACCCAGGAGTCTACCACTACAAGAACACAGTTAGTTGAACATAATGGTGGCTCAGAACAGAGTAAGGTTAGGTTAAGTTAATGTTAAGACTTCAACACCAGTGTAGGAATCTGTAAATAATAATAACAGATACAGGAAGGAAGCACGCAGAGGGAAAGCATATGACTGCTAATTGGAGCATTGCACTATATTTGACAGCAAATCACTATACTTTGATTCTTTTAAGAAAATAAACAGAAATTAAATAAAGAATGAACTCTGTTTTTCTTCCAAATTGAACTAAGAATGAATATATATTCAGCTCTGATGTAGCTTACATATGGAGAGTTAAAATAGTTTTCAGAAACTGTAAAAATTAAAGAAAGCCGATACATGATACCTGCTCTTACCTCATAACTTGGCTCAAATGATTGTGGCAAAGATAACAAAAGTAGAAAGGATGAGATGAGGCCCATACAGGTACCATTTTAACCCTTAGACCATGAAACTTCCCTAATATTACAAAGGACCACTTCACTTACAGCACACCAGCTGCACAATTACCTGACCTGACCATTTTTAGAGACAAATATAATGAAACTCAATGTTGCTGAGGTTAACTCAAATGTGGGGCAAGTATTGAAAATGAAAGCAGTTGGACAGGATGGGGAAGTTTTAAAATCCAAGGATAAAGGACGGCAAGGGTGTGCAAATTAAAGTCCAAATAAAACAGCTGATACTCTGGAGAATTTGTTTGGAAATGCGGCTCATCCAAACAGACTTTGAGGCAAAAATCAATTTTTTTTTTCAATAACAACTGTTGTGGATATTGTATCTCATAGAACACTGGTCATCCTGATATCGTTGCACCATATATGTCATGTTCTATTTTCCATTACAGACTGATTTCAGATGCCATGATTTTATGATTTTCCACCAGGGAGACCACAACTGTCCTCCTTCATTGAAGAGACTTCCCTATTTCCCCTGTTACTTCCCTCCTCTCCATCCTCTCTCCAGCTTTTAATCCAGCAAAATGTACAGTTTCAATTAATTTT
Organism: Ellobium chinense; assembly: GCA_033807755.1. Taxonomy (NCBI): domain Eukaryota; kingdom Metazoa; phylum Mollusca; class Gastropoda; order Ellobiida; family Ellobiidae; genus Ellobium; species Ellobium chinense. Next base: position 73,732 of record JAWQUT010000408.1, on the reverse strand, counting down.
GTTTTCTCCATAAAGTTTCAGCAACAGCCTTCTTGGGACTAAAAAAAAACAGTAGACTTAGCAGAGTAAAGCTGATACTGTCATGATTACTGTAAGGGAAAAGTTTCACAAATCTAGTAATACTAGTAGTGTATACTACTGTGTATATTAAGTGTATACTAGTAGTATACACTTTCAAAGTAGAGGATATAATTTAATTTCTGCACAACCCTGAGTATTGAAAAATAAGTCAGTAACAGGCGTGTGAGCTGTAAACCTGCAACTTCATTATTTCTTTAAAACAATTAATTACAAAAAAGGCAGCAATCCATGCAGTTGTGGTGAAAGGGATGTTACAGCAATTCCAAAGGACTCTGTAAGGGACTGGGGCACTTTTCCTGCATATTTCTTGAACTTGTTGGCAAAAAAATGAGAGACAAAGAGCTTGTCTCAAATTCAACGCAATTGGACAGTTTTTATCATCACTTATGGAAAAGATACCAAACTGTTGAAGACTTCAGTTCAGATTTGCCATTGGCAAGACGCAGAGATGCCACTCCCAAAATGAAGAGTCTTTTTTTTATATTTGAAACTTTCTAACGGCTGGACATCTCTTGAATGAGTAAACAGCCAAAAGGCTTCCATATCTCCGAATCTTAAAATGACATAAATATAAGGCCACTGACTGCAAGTGATAACTGCATGGACATAATAAAATTGTCTGTGAAAATGAACTCAAGCCATGGTCTGAGGGTTAAAATGTCTAAAGCATATGCACACATCTACTACACTCTATGTTAGTTACTTCTTTTTAGACAAAAGATGAACAGCAATAGATATATGTACATATCTGTATGTATTGTTCCATCTCTTGCTTTTCCTTCTATTTTCATTTTTCGATTGACTGACTTTGTTGAATGTCAATGATGAATTTCCTTCTAATGACCTCATGCTATAGACGTTTCTCAATCAGTTTCAAGACAGAATATAATTGTTCTGCTCAGATAACGGAGATGAGTCAACTAAGGGAACCAAACTTTTAATTGCTTGTACAATTCAACAGCATTTTCAGCTGTTTATTTTATTACTGCAAATTTGCATGGTCTTCACTCAGGACTGCTTGCCATGATCTGCCATAGAGTGGCTTCAGATCTCAGATTTAGCTGACCAGTACAGACCACCAAAAGGGGCTTCAGGTCATAATTATGCTGCACAAAGGCAAACATTCACCACACAATGGCAACCATGTGTCCGTTTTGAAATAAGGCTAGAAATGTGGGTCAGTCCTTGACCACAGAAAGATTTAAATGAATACATAACAAAAACACATGGGTTGTTGTACAGTATACTATTCTGTATTTCTTTCATTCAGAGGTTTTGATGGTATGGAGTTACTGCTGCAGGTTTGTGTTAAAAAGGATAAATTGCATGGAAGTAGTTACCTGTTGGCCAGCTTAGACTTTAATAGCTAATAATCACACAGTGAAATGCAGTGGAGGAAGAAAACCAAAATAGTTGATTATTAAAATGTGATTAAAAAAAAAAAAAATCAACAGCCAACAACTATTGTACGGACACATTCACACAGTTGAACAAACAAACAAACAAGCAAGAGTTCATTGGACTTGTGTGAGGTGGAAGAGCAAAGTCAGGCAAATGGAAGGCCCAATGAACCCAGCTGCCTGGTTTCCACTGCGCGAAGTAAACTGTGCATATTCAGGTTTGAATTTCACTCCTTCTTTAACTTTTGTTGAAATATATTAACATATTAGCTGCCATTCCTACAGCTCTCTCATGTAAAATTTCACAGTCATTTCATGCTACTCTGTGACCAAAGACCATTCACCACGACTCACGAGATAGGAGAGAGAAGTAACCTTTACATTTACATACTGTCACTCGGGTGCAATATCATGACAAATACCACCCTGACCGAAATTTAGGTTTTGACGTCCTTGGACTGCAATGAAATGTGCATGTTGTGTCAAAACCTCAGACCTCTAGCTTCATTTGTAACATGATACAATAACAAACTGTGAAAATGCCCTTAAGTAACTGATCAGTACATGTTATGACACATACAGGGATACTGTATACAGCTGTTCAAGTATTTCACAAAATGTCCCCAATGAGAAGACTAATGCTTTTTCCCCAACATGAGCCAATGCTGGACTTTTGTATCATGTAATGTGACAAAAACCAGTGAATCAATTTTTTTTTTTGCTTACTATAACTCACTTGTCTGTGCTCTATTATATATTATACCACATCCACCAAAGAACTTTCATAAGAATCTCCATACTTACTAAGTGCAGTGTAACAAAAATGAGACAGGTTTTTGCTTCTTCTGTTAAATTTGGATTTTGGTTTTATCAGGGGTCTTGCACCCAAGCAATCATATGTAAACAGTGTGCAATAATTTAATTACAATTATATAGTGGCAGCTGCAGATAAAATATACATTTAATGTTGTGAACTTTACATTATTTCGCAATGGTTTGTGACCATGCTCTATTCACACGGCTGTCAATGGCTTATGTAGCTAATTACCTATCTCGATACAAATGGTCTCTCTAGTGTGACTGAGTGAAATTCAAAATCTGCATATGAGCAAAAGCTTGTGTACTTGCTCTAAGCACAGATTCATCATTTGCCTTCATGCACATTTAGCACTGTCAATCTGTGTGCAAGTGGATATAATTCCACTTATCATTTCATTAGGTGAATGATGCAATTACAGTGGCAATCTTGGCCCAAACTTTGTGCTTGGACCTTTAAAATTTATTCTGTGAGTTAATCATTCAGTTCTGTCAGAATGCAAATGCCACCAAGACTTAAGGATTGGTGTTGTTATTGAAAGACCTCTTTACTTTTCAAATATCATGATGCCAAATATTATCAATAGCAGTTAGTAACAATTATTTATGAAGTCACCACGAGATACTGGCTTTGAGCTGTCTTGACATTTTACAAGTCATATTTACAAATCCGAATTCAATATTAACTGGTTCATATTTAATGCCGATATACATATAAAGCACTACTGTATTTTAAAATATTACAGGTCATCATTTTAACCAGAGATCTTATTGACTGGTTGGATTACAGCACAAAATTTGGGCCCTTACATCTGAAATTTGCAAGCATTAAGGAATTTAATTAGAGAAAAGAGAACAAATAAAGGTAAAGTGGGCAGGCACAGCAGATGTTCATACAATTGTTACAGTGCTGTATTTTTCAAGCTGATATTCAAAGGGAAAGAGCAAGGGAAGAAAGGTTTCTAGCTCTATGCTGTAACTATGTTATAAAAGTAATGTTTACAAATCAGATCAAACTTACAACTTTTACCTGACGTGAGATAATAATATCTGAATTATAATATGCCAATAAGAACCGAGGGAAAAAAAAAAGTATTACTAACAAGTGATTGCGAGAATTTAGCTATAATTATACTATTAATATTATATGCTTTAAGTATGTGTGGTTACATGCTTTTTCTTTTATTTTTTCCCCCCTGAGCAACTGCCGGTCGCATGTCATACATTTCTTACTGAGGAATCCATCATAGGTTTTCAAGATGTCTAGGTCATCTTCATATGAAATATTAGTAATCTCTGAATGTTAGATATTCACTTAGTATTTCATTCCAACTAAACAATACATGTACTCGTCTTACGAGCTGAATTTCATGCATCGTGGTTGGAGTATCAAATCATACATTTCAAGGAGGTGAAATGTCAGATGGAAGATATTACTGAGCAGTGAACATCATAGATCAAGCCATGCTTCAAAAGTTGCTTATGTTATTCAACTGATTATGTCCCACTTCTGAAAACTAATGAATCTGACACACCATCTTCTTGTATGTGGTATTAAACTAGAGATCAGATGTGATCAATGTAACATTTGTAAGTGATTTCCGGTGTATGTACTCTGAACACGGTGCGTCATGCATACTTAACTACTTCCTCCAGCAAAGATGATCTAATTCAATGATATTCAACCTTTGGAATCACATAAACGCTCACATAAACGCCCACTGATCCTAGCTCACATAAATGCCCACTGATCCTATAAGTAAACGAGGGATGCTTATGGATGTTTATGGTATCAAAAAACATAAGGAGAGAAATGAAGTTGGATGGGGGAAAAAAGAATGGGCCAGGGATAAGTGGATAGGATCAAAAAGTCTTCCAGCTTGAAGGGAACCTTGTGGAGTTATGGTTGAAAACCACTGAGCTAGAAGTATCTTTGATGAATGAAAGTAATTTGTTCTGAAAAGAGCTAAAGGTTTGTAAAGCTTAAAGCTAATGTTAGGTCATTCTGATTGTCTAGGCTAGTAGGTAAAGCAAATGCAAAAAAAAAAATAAAAATAAATACAACGACCAAGGTAACAATCAAGCACCTAGGACATACAACAGAGTAGAGAGAGTGTCACAGAATGGTGTCATGACAATTGGAACCTCTTCCAACAGTGCTGTTGGAAGTACTGCTCCACATTGTCATAGCACTTGTTAGACAAAATAGAGATTTAAATACAGTTGGTGTTACCGGTATCCACTGCATTTAATATTATAGGAAGTCTAAAATTTCAAAAAGGATGAGTTGTCGACATGTAATGTCATGTGTTCTGCATGCACTACTGAACTTACATTTCTCACTCTCTTTCATCATGCCTTGCAAACACTTAAGATTTCACCTCATCCACACAAAATATTCAATTGTAATTGTGGAAGCACCTTCCATGCCATTTTCAGTTTGGACATGAATCACTATGACATGGTTGGAAACTGTGTTAGGGTTTGTGAACTGCCAAAGTTGGGGATAGATGGGTTGGGAAAGGGTGTGTGTAAGATGAGGAAGTGAGATTATGATCAGCAAAACCAAAGAAAACAAAAGCTGGTTATATAATCTCAAAGATCTGTCTAGCTACAGACTTGATAAGATGTCATAAAATGTGAACAAGATAATGATGAATAATGTTGATGATGATGATGATGATGATAATGATGAGATGATGATGGTCCAGGATATCCTGACTATACCAACAAATGCCTCCTACATGTCCAAAAAGTTGAGTAGAATATTCTACATATTTTTTTTCCTGTTTATTTCAACACATGATGGCAAATAAATGTACCTTCAAATATACACCTGGAAAAAGAACTTACATAGTTTGCCTAAGATAAGCAAGATAAAAGAGGGCAGCGAGAGAGGCAAAGCAGAAAATAGCACACAAATACTACTGTTTAGTTGTACTCTGCATTATTCAACCATTTTGTGAGTACTCCAAACCTGTGTTTTTTAACTATTGGGTCCTGGCATACACAACAGTAAAAATAAGATCTAGCAATGCAATGATCATGAGTTGATTGAACATATATAGAGTTGGTATTACACGTCTGCACATCACAGACATAGTGATATAATCTTGCAACCCACAATTTAGACCTTAGACACTGGGCCTGTTGCCTTACACCTGGTCCTATCATGTAACTGACCAAAATGACATCTCAGAGGATAATGATACTACTATCTTTACTGATAATATATAACTGAAATAGTGCCATTATGCTTTGAGATGTCTTCCTATCTCCCAAGAAAAGGAGATAAAACTAGTTAGCCAGCAGCAGAGAGGGAATGGGGAAGAAGGAGGGGCAACATAAGTCCATGTATTGTATGCCAACACCCATAGGTTACTGCTCAGCAGTAACTCTCTGCTTTAAAAATATAAGACCACAATGTCAGACATTTCTTTCACAAAAAGTGTCTGACCCAGACACACTGACCCTCATACCCTATGAGGCTGGTCATTCTCTGACAAAGTCGGTACTGAACTAGTCTAGAGACACAGACTTTTAAATTTTACCTCTGGTCCTCGTGGAGTATCGCGTGGAGGAAAGAATACTCTCTCAAGTGTTTAACAGTATTCAACAGGATAGGTATGTTCAGTTGTGCAATACCAGGGCACTGTTTCAAACAGAATCGTGTATTCTTGCTCATCAATGGAGCAATATGCTATGAATCAGAGATGAAATTGAGGCTGGCTCATCACTCTCACAGTGCATTAGTTCTGAGTGTACAATTCTCTTGATAACTGCTGAATGAAACAGGGCCCCAGGGTTGGTTTATTTAAAAAAAAAAAAAAATGCAGACACATACTGTATTACCTGTTACCAAGTGTGGATTATCTGTCAATAAATAAACCCCAAGAGAAAAACATATCAAGCTTTAAACTAAAGGTAAGTGGCAGGAGGGAAAGGTGCACAGAGAGGGAACATAAAATGCCTTGGTTTGAAAAAAAAACAACCTGCGATGGTATAGCAAATATAAAGTTCACTTTAGCATTGAATGAGATCATTGTAAATTTGTGATGGCCAAATTGAGCAGCTTTCTGAATCTTTGCAGCATCTGTAAAACTGACAAAAGACATAATGTTTTTGTCGATCAATGGCACATGCACTTTGCCATTAATGGACAAAGAAGTTATGCCTTGTACAACACTAAATTTCCCTGACGTGAGATCAACTTAATACCTTGGTCTCAATAACCATGATTATGGAAATTCTTGGTACAGTGCTGAAACAGACTTTACATTCGATTTTATATATCTTTACTACAGCCAAACAAGCTACACATAGAATGCAGCTAAATACTCTGTTATCATGATCTGCTGGTATCTGTTCGCTTTAATATGCTGACTGCAGTTGCTACGAACAGTAACTAACAATTACAAAATGATTCAATGGCTTCCATACACTAATGTTACTTTTAAGTATAGTGCAGAAGACAGACATTCTGATAAGAAAAGAGAGAGTAATACTTAAGTACATGCAATAATCACTGGTCCTGATCCTTTCAGCTTGTGAAACATGTAAATTATCAGCTGACATTTATGAAGACCTATGCTCTGCTCAACTGTGCCATGAGATACCATCGCAGGCAAACACACAATCAAGACATTTCTATGCTACATCAAATTATAATCAAATGCTTAAATGTGGCTAAGACGTTGATAAAATACCCTACTGTGGGTACAAATGTATGAAACCATGAAGAACAGGGTGATAGAACACAAAAAAAACCAACAACAACAAAACAAATGGTTAAATATGAACAAACACATGACATGGAACTAAAACAGAGTAAAAACCAGCCAAAGATAGATATTGGTAAAGAGAGAGAACTGACAGTGTTTCACACTCAAATTTCTCTTCATTCTTCATCTTTTAAAGCTTGCAAATATCTTGAAAAAATAATAGTATTAAAAGCACATGCAAGTCTCCATGGACAAGAGACAAGAGATGATGACTACGGAGATTTCTAATCTCTTAATGTAAACATTGTGTACCTGCGTGGAAGTCACATGATTTATTTAGAGTGTTGTGTTTAAGCTGATGGAATATTTTATATAAATCAATGCATTAACGATGGGTGCTGTCTTTCTGGAATACTGAAATAACAATAATTTGTGTGTTCTGTAAGTTTCCATGTGATGTGATATCTCTTCATAAAGAAAATGAATCTCTGCTTTCAGAGAGAGCATATTCTATGAAGATGACTTCCTTTCCAAACTCACACATAGTATGGACACAAAAATTAGTAAATAAGACAAAAGTAACACACACCTTTTTACATGTTTTATTAACATCTTGCTGTTGTTTTTTTGGGGGGGAGGGGTAATTCTTTACAAAAATAAAACTTTTGCTTTCCCTCATAAGGTAAGTGAAGTGTTCCCATCACTTTCATTTATGAAGGATTGTAATTAATGACATATCAGAATGGGTCACTATCAAACTGAAGAGTTACAGAGATGAGAAAAGAATGTACAAAATAACGCTGACAATTTTCAAATGCTTACCCTCCATGGATGCTCACAAACATGTTCTAAAACAATCATTGCACCATTATTATTTATTCCCTCCCACATAAACTTCTGAACAACACTTTCATAAGGTTCACAGACAGGTTTATCAAACTAGGGAAATCTGAAAGAACTTATTTTCCCACATTAAGAAACTAATCAGATCTACTTTGGGAGTAATCTTCCTTGTACAGTAACACTAGCTGTAAAACATAAAACAAGATGAAAGCAGCATTCCTACTCCTAACTTTTCGGGAAATTGAATACAAAATTCACTAGGTCATCTGCGTGCGTTAAAATGTCTTTTACTACTTGAGAGCATTTCTATTCCATATTGATCTGGAAATTGGAAATAATATTCACTTGACCATCTCTGAAAACTAAAATGTCTATTCCCTGCTTGAGAACTCTTGGTATCCAATATTAATTTGCCTCTACGACATCAGATCTGGTTCTACTTGCTGCCTTGGCAAGATGTGCAAGTCAAGAACACTATACACTCCTTCATTTATAATAGTGAAGTCACAGTATAATTCAAACATCATGACACTACTGCTAAAGCTAAACAGGTAGGCACAGTGATCAGTAAGCCAGCTTGGCAGGGATTAAAGTGATAGAGAGGAACTTCTGAAACGGAAGGCACATCCCTACATTCTTCATGGGAAGGGCAGACTTCTTTTGCCCCATAGATCTGATTGCCCTAACAGTGACTGCTATGGTGGTTACTGATCCTAAAAAGCTGACACTGTTCTAACTGACTCCTTTTAATCAAAACAGTGACAACTCATTTACAAAACATGGCTATATTATATAAATGAGGCAACATGGGAACTTAACAATATACACTACTGTTTCAAATAAAGACATACATCATCTTACAAATGAATAAAGTACACAAAATCAAAGACACATACATATGTTCCGCTTACTGAGGGCTGTGAGAAAGAAAAAAAGAAAAAGAGAACAAAAAGGTTTCAGATGCAGTCTACCGACAAGTTTACGTTGGCAGTCTATGCCAATAAACAGATTGCCTCTACTCTTGTTATGGCTTTCTTGCACTGGGCTAAGGGAGTGGGCTAACAGAACAATGCCACGATATTAAAATGCCAAAAGCCTATGATATGAGGAAGCGAATATAATGCAACACAAATTTTAAAATCTGTGCTTCAACTGAATTCAAAAAAAGCTCCTCACCAGGTGCATGGAAATGTTGCATCTAAACTTCAAGCTAAGCTTCTCCTAAAAAATACCTAAAAACATTTTGATTGTCAGCTTGCTCACGTGTGCAGGTAAATATATGGAGAACTCCAGTGCAGTAACATTTCAGCTTATTTTCCACTATCTTGCAAACATCTTACTGTCATGAACATATGTATTAATCAGATACTACTCCTTCATCCCTTCTATTTGTTTTACTCAACCTTAACAAATGCACATAGATAGCATTACTGCTTGAGAAATTGATGTATGTATATGCATAAACCATGTGCCTTACTTCCAGTATTTCTTATTAAGCTTTCTCTGATATCCCTTCTTTCAACAATTCTGATTAAATTTAGAAAAAGAAAAAAAATACTGTGATAAAATAAATTCTCTACCCCTGTTTACTACTGCACTGTTACTTTAAAGCCTTTTCAAGGAACTTTATTTGAATTCAAATTAACATCGTTAAAGTCAGGGTACACAATTCTTTTGAAACGTGTGAAGCAAAGAACAGCAACAACAAATTTAACCAAAAAAAAAATAAAAAAAATTGACAGCTAAGAACACCACGCTATCAAACACCCATCAAGTAAAGTTCAGAAATTATAAGAGCAGACAGGAAGGGCTGCAACGCCAGGTAATTGAACTCACTGAATTAAGTGAATAAAATATGGCCGTTTTACGTTGCTGCCCCACAGCATTCCGAGGAATACCCTGATCAAAACAGAAGCTAATGGCTGCTATAAAACCCCTTGCATATTCTGACATTATCTGGGTGCAATGCATGAGGGGAAATATCTTTAAAAAATTTTTTTTCTAAGCTGGGTCAGAGGCAAGAAAAATTAAGTTACTATTAAGTTGAAAGAAAGTTTAAGGCCTTTAAATTTGAAGTGCACATGTTGAATATATTGCAGCATACAAAGGTTTTAACAAAAAATATAGAAATAGAGAAATATAATAATCAAAACACAAAGATTTAAGCCTCTATAATCTCAAAGGGCTGTTATATGACCAGTCCCATTGAAATCATCCATATCTATTGAATTTTTTGAGCCTGAATATGTTTTCTTAAAAAAGTATGTCTGAGCTGGTATTTATTTTGGAATCAATTCATGCACAAGGGTTTTACACTTTGCAAAAAAAGGGGGAAAATAATTTAGGTTTTCAAAAGGAAGTGATAAAAAACAAGAATAAAAGTTCAGCTGATCTGATCTTTAAATGTGAAATTTTATTTATCTGGCTATAACTATGAACATTCATAAGCGCTGAATCCAAGGCTCAACATCTAAACAAGAGCTACACGAAAACCATCCACACGGAAAATTAACCAAAACAATTTGAAATAATTATAGAACGGGCATTACAAAACAGAAGAGACTGAAGGAAGACAACATCTATAGGACTCATTTCCCTGAATAATGATGTCAAAATACGGCGTAGACAATGAAAGTGAGTTGCAGCAGCTGTGAGGCACAAGCACACATGCAACCTACCGATCTCGATCTCGTTTGCTGTGCTTTCTGCTCTTTTTTCTTTTCTCCTTGCTGCGCTCTGGAGATGTGCTGTCATGTCTGAAAGCAACAACATAAGGGAATGAGTAATAGCTAAAGGAAAGACTTAGGATACTTCAGCTTAGTAAAACTAAACTGTGTATCAGGTTGACATACCTACCGTGATATTGATATTCATAAAATACTTCAAGAAGATAAAGCATCAGGACTTCTAGAAATTAATATTTTAATATAATGTATACGTTTTGGTTTTTTTTTTTTGGTCCCCTGAGATTTTTTT
>JAWQUT010000408.1:30793-49941 GCA_033807755.1 Ellobium chinense | reverse complement strand
GGGAATCAACATAAGCCCTTTCTTCAGATGACTTTATAGCTGCTTTTGTCCGCCTTCGCTGTCTTATATTGATCTGTCGTGTACTACTGATCCTGACAAATACTCCGTTCAAGCCCCGCTCGATGGTGTTCATATTCCGATGCGTCTGTCACTGATGGACACAATCCAGTGAAACAGCGGAGTTTAATCGCTCCTTTGTGAGTGAGAAGTGAACAGAAAGTTGTATAGAACCTCCAACTATCTCTAAACCAAGACAAAGTTGCTTGCAGTCTTCCCAGTCATTTTCCAAAATTGATTTCCACGAATTTCCCCTTCTCTCGAAGTAATTCTTAGGGAAGTGTCCACGGCCACCGGTTTGTATACAATTTAACGTTCCCTGCCAAATATATGAATTTTGACACAAAATGTGGGATAGATCCATATCTCCGGTTTCATATATTACATGGGGCCATGAGAAAAGAAGTTGACGTCAGACCCATTTTTATCCAATGACATATGCGTAGGGATCTCTTTAGACAGATTTCTTTGCCCATCGGCAATTATGCCTTTTCCTTTCTTCCGCAAGATCTGGTGATGCTGAGGGGTATTCTGATTTTCCATGGCACTGTCCTAAAGTTTGCATTTTTCCTGATAACAATTATTTTCTTTGCTGTGCCTGTGATGAATCATTATTGTTCCCCAATCTTTCTGATCGCTGAAAGCTTTACGCTTTGATCTCCAACACTTTTCACTCATTCCCTTAATACCCAGACTCCACAGAGAGCTGGACTCACCTTTGACCGACAAAATATGATAATTTTTAAAATTATTAGATTTACTGCTCATACTACAAATGTGATTGTCAGCATGGGTGATCAGCGGAGGATAACAATCCCTGCAGTCGTCTGGGTCTAAGATAACAATCCCTGCAGTCGTCTGGGTTTACTTGCTAGTGACAGCAATAGCGAAGGGTTCCTAGCACATATCAATAGGCCAAATGATTGACTGCACAGTCCTATTAATCTGACAATGTATATAATTCTCCTCTTAGGGGCCCTGCCAGCCAATGTCAGGGTGTGGAAGTATGTAAAAAAACATGTGATCTAGGTAAAGCAGCCTATTTTACAGTTTCATTAAAGAAGATCGAAAGAAGGAAAAGTAATACCAGCCAGCAGCCAGATGAAGACGTTATCTAAAGCCAAACTTGAGGGAAGCACACTGCATAAGAACTCCCAGAGAGACACTGAAAAGACAGCAGACAATGGCCTCATATTGACTGGAATAAACATTCTGTAATTTCTTCATTTCTTGGTATATTTTATGTGACGGCGTCCCAGAGACGGTCATTTCAAAGTGGCGCATGAAATCTGAAGGTCAGACAATCAGTATTAACGGAGACGTTGAGAAAGGCGTGAGGCAGTGTCCTAAAGTTTCCATATAATATGCGTAGAGCCTATAAGTACAATCCCATAAATTGAAGATTTCCCAGCGATTTGGGGGAACGCCCAGGAGATTTCAGGAGCGAGCGAAAAAAAAACAACCGCCAGAAAAAAAACAACAAAAAAAACCAACGGATAAAATGCTCAGACAAGAGGAGACGAAAAAACAGACTTTTAACACACGGAGATTACATAAATTTGTGTAGATAAAGAACACAGATTGCAAAAATTTTGTTTTCTTCCTCCACATAATTTGTTTGAAGACATGACAAAGTAAAAAGGTCACAGGCCGAATGTCGATAACCTTCACGGCGTGATTTTCAAGCACTGCGCGCCTATCTCTCTCCTACAACAGTTCATGAACCTTTCTTATCTTCTACTTAACTACGATATTGCAATAGTTCCAGAAAACACGTTTCTTTCATTCTTTCTTTCTTTCTTTCTTTCTTTCTTTCTTTCTTTCTTTCTTTCTTTCTTTCTGTCCAAATCTGTAAACCCTGCCTGTCTCGGGCGAATTACGCTTACGCAAAACATCGTCAAACATTGATGTTCTATCGAACCGATACATGAAATATCACTTAAGAACACAGAGACTTCAGATCCCAGCGTCTACAATAGATCCCGGTCCTCTGGCGAGCAATACAGCGATTTGAAGGGGGAAAAAAACTTCAAAAACAACCCGAATATAACACGTCCACAGGCATAATCCTTCTACCTTTTTTTTTTTTCAAAATTCGGGTAAAGCCTTGTACTTTCAATACTTAATTTAATATCCGGTTGGCACAAAGGGAGTGCGATTAAGTCAGATTTTACGAAAAAGCAACTCGAGACGTTTTGCCATTAAAGTCTTTACGGGCCTGAAATTACAATAGCAGCGTGGCTAAGACCATTACTTTCGAAAATCCTGGGAACCAGCAGACCTGCTTTCAAAACAGGAAGGTTTTAGTAATTTGGTAGAAACTTTTTAGACCAAGTCATAGTGAGTGTGGGTACCTTTTTTTTTTNGATTCTCTTTTCTTTTTTTTTTTTTTTTTTTTTGGGCCTCTTTTCCCTTCTAAAATCTGGTTTCAAAAGATCCTGGTAAAAGACTATGAAATGGATGATAACTGGCTACTATACACATTATTCACACTAATTTTTTTAAATCTTTTCTTTTTTTTTGTGTGTGAGGGAATGGTGAGGGGAGGCATTTCTTTCTTCAATTTTCTTTAAAAATTGACGTTTTACAGATGCTGGAAAAATCTGAAGGCATAAAAGGAAGACATGAAATGACGACATGCGTCCCTTAGCTTGATACAATATAAAAAAAGATCCTAAATGCCTGCATGTTGTAATATAAACAGTTTTTTCCCCCACAAATATTCAAACTGTCTATTCATCTGCCTAGCCAAGAAACTGACTCCACCACGAATGTATGCAAAGGGATGTAACGAATATTCTACATCCAAGTATACAGATAAAATCTGATGCTGAAACAGGAATAGGTGGGATAGTGAAGAAACAAAATTTAAAAAAAAAAAAAATCGAATCTTTCTTTTCTCTTAACAGCGCCGACTGACTCTATGTAATTATCGGTCTTCCACTGCGCTGAAAAATGTCACATCTTGCGGAAATTTCATGGCCCTAGGCTAGAAAAGAGCAAATGCCCCCATACTTGTCGTATGCAAATCTGTCGAATATCCATTTACAGAAATGTCACTAACATTTCAGTAATTCTCTTAACTTTCTGCAGCATCAAACTGACTATATCATTCTCGAAACCTGTCTACTAACAGGTGTACAAATATAAATTTATGCAGAACGAAAATAAGAGAAAGTCCAAGGCAATTAGTTATGAATAAGAAAGAAACAAATAAGAGATAAACATTCTTTACATTTTATTTCAATATATGCAATTTCTAGGATTGATGTCAAGTACAATATTTGAAAGACAACATTCTGATTTCAGAGACTTCTCTGAAGAATGGCATTCTTCATCTAGCCTTAAGCTAAACATCTTTTTTTGATAATTCTAGCACTGCAAGCTCTTACCCTCCATTGATATGTGTAACAAAAGTTCACCGATTCATCACAGACATGGACTGCCGTAAACTACACCAGAGGAATAGCATAATACATTAATCATAGCATATAATATTACTTAATTGTCGATCGTGATGTCATTGAGGGCTTTCGACAACAGGAGATTTCACGCAGAGGACGGAAGAAATATGATTCGGGGGCAAAAAGACCACAGACTGTGAGATTGGAGCTGGGCTCAGTCAAGTTCAGCGCCGCAAAAAGGCAGCCAGAGTGGAAGATAGATTTTAGTTGTAGGAAAGGGAGAGGGCTAACGTGAAACACCGACAAAGGAAGTAGACTATATAGTTTTTTTTTGGGGTTGTTTGGTAATGAAAATAGCGGAAATTGCCGAGACTGGGCGGAAGCTTCCCCAGTTACAATGAAATAAAACAGAATGACAACACAGCAAATACTACAAAAAGCAGAAAATAAGATCCCATGGGCATCAAAACCAGCAGCTGAGAAAAAAAAGAAAATGATCACATCCCTCATGTGACAGACATGTGAGATAAAGGTAGAGGCTGTGACTAGCGGTCAATGAGAAAAGAAAAAGCGGCATGAAGTGAGAAAATGTCGGGAAGAGATGATCAGGAATGCCACTCACTTTTCATAATATTCGATAAACTTTCTGCAGTTTCCAGGGAAGTCTGGTCCAGAGTCTAGACCATGTCATTATTAGCGCGATCACATAACATAAAGACGGATCTTAAGAAATAGCTATTATACATTTGGCAACTTGAAAACACATGTGTCACTTTTTTGGACAAACTTCCACCGCTGCAGACTTCAAATCTAGCATGAGGGTACAGAGGATACATCGGTCATCAAGACAGCCCTCAATTTTTGCTAGACTATTTGGAATCGCTGAATTAAAAAACCTGTTCTTGCGAAAAACTATATTTCAAACCCTCAAAATTTGCACCAAGAATAGCAAAATTTGCATGCAAAAAGTGGCAAAATTGACACTAAAATTTACAAAAAAAAAAAAAATCCCAAAGCTAGCCTTGTAACTTTGTTACATTTATTACCACATCATATCGTTTACTACCATACCTTTGCGTAGTTGTAGAAATGGAACACTTTTTTCTGTGTTCCCGCGGCGACGCAGTGTAGCAGCCGTGAAATAAAAAGGGAATTTTTCTGCCAAAATCGTCAAGATTTGCACCAAATTTGTGGCAAATAGCCAAATTTGCGAACATTTTGCAAAATTGCAGCAAAGCCTTAAAAATGCTGAAATGTGTGTTAATTGGCAATCCTAATTTTGTGGGGGAACAGGAAAACAAATATTTTACAAAAATTTCCGGCCCTTCTACGGCTATTGGTAAAACGGTCCGAAAACGAAACAAACTTCCTCTAGCGAATGACGTCATCTAAATCTGCATGGGCAGAGGCATTCACCGGTGGGAAGTCATATGCAATTAAAAAAAAAAAACCCTGCTCAGAAGACGTTTGGTGTCCCACCTTCCCCTCCTTTTTCTGGCGCCACCTGGACACATCTGCTGGTACTTCAAAATAACTAGATCTAATTAGTCTTTATAACACACAATGATAGTGTCAGGGCAAACAGAAAACATGAGACAAAAAAGAGTGAACATTTTATTAAAATTTCTCTTTTCGTAGCTGTTTCTCAAACTGATGTTAAAAAAACAATCTCTGACAGACACCAACATTCTCTGAATAAGAGAAATTCTCTGAGGAGTGATATCCCTGGAAGACAGAACAAGTAGAAGTTGATGACAGAGGACAGATTACGGGACAGTGGTAGAAGGAGACAGCCAAGGTACTACGAGAGAGAGGAACAATGAATGTGAAACAGTAACAGATACAGCACGTTAGCAACAGAGATTGATTAATCAGGTGCGAAACGAACAGAAAGAGGAGACAGACTCAGGAGCTCACGAAAAAGTGACAAAACCTGCGAGAAGGAAAAACAAGTCATGATGGTGACATGGGCAGATTGCGAGACAGTTTCAGAGAGAGAAAGCCAAGGTACTATGAGAGATTGATAACAAGTGTGAATCAGTGCAAGTTAAAAGACTGACCAAACAGGTGCAAGACGAAAGGAAAAAGGAAAAATAATGAGGCGCTCACGAAAAAGAAATAAAACCTGCGAGAAGGCAGAGATAATGGCTCAGAGAAGACGGGAATACAACAAATTATGCAGGTCTAAGAAAGTTCAGAAAGATCTCGTGCTTTCCAACTCCAATGGATCGATAATTCAGAACGTTTAAACTATTCAATTTCATGAGTAAACTTCCATATGGAAAATAAGGGACCCCAGAGCAATACAACCACCGTTCTGGACTTTTTAAGTACGTGAGGTTAGAGATTTTGAGATCCTACAGTATCCAGGGAAAGGCAGTCACGAAGATAGGGAAGTTGAGACAGAAGGTATGATCGACTCTGGTCAAAGACGTGAGCGCGAGAGCCAGTCTAACCTGGGTCAGGAAGTCTGGAGTCAACAGAAAGGGAAAGGAGCAAGAGACCCTGTGGATACACCATTACTGCCCTTCCTGCTGACATGGCTCAAACAAACCGTAGTGACCCACGGATAGTCAAGGCCTTAGTCCGCCCAGAAAGGATCCTTATTTGATTTGGGGGACTAGGTGTGAGGAAAAGTTCTGATAGCCACCCACTCAACACGGGTTGGTATCAACAGAGAGAGACACGCGGCATACGAGAGCCAAGCCCTAGCCTGTGCCAGCTGAGCATACGGGACAGAATAAAAGCTCTAATAGTGTACGTTCTGTATTATACCAAGATCCCATTGAAAACTTACCCAAACAATGGAAAATGTAGTGAAAACTAGGCATACTGACGTAATAATGTATGATCTTAGTTAAACAGGACTTCAGGCAATTTCGAAGAGCCCAGCATTACAATACAACTTTGATTATATATCAGTTTTTTTTCTTTTCGTACCTAGGACATAATGAAATCATGCTGGTTTGCCAGTTTTGATTATAACAAACTACGTGTTTACCCCTGACATGTCGTCAGGAGATTAAAAAAACAACACAAATAACGGGAAAAACGTGCCTAGATTCTGCAACTACATCTGCTACTCCTCCACCCTTCCAATTCTTTGGAAGGTGTAACAGATTTACACTCAACGTTTGTATAAAGAGTGTCTGATCTCAGAAACTGGAAGCATAATGCAAGAGAAAAGACACTACCCTTGCCGCAGATTTCATAACAAGATGTAAAGTGGCAATTTCATTTCAAGATGAAGAGTAATGTTTGTCAGCATCATTACAAGCACTACACATCAATAGACGCTCTGTCAAAATTATAATCAACAACAACAACAACAACAACAACAACAACAACAACAACAACCAAAACAACAACAATTAGGAAACACAACATGAAAAAAAAGCAGTATTATATTGCCATTTTATGACAAAAGGACGAAAGTGACAAGATTGTTTGATTGACTGATTAATGAAAATGATTGTTACAGTATTGACTGAGAAATAAAGATACATCTAAAGAAAAAAAGAAGGCATGATACAGAATGTTCAGGAGAGCAAAAATCCTGAGTTCAACTAAGACAGCTTTAAAAGCTCTTTTGGGTTAGCCAGTGGTGTAAACTGTTTATTTTTTTCTTTCAACTGCTTTGTTACCTAACAAAAATTATGGGATCTGGATCGGGATCAACATGTGCCACTCGACACCGCGAATTCAAGAGTTCCACGAAATTCGGTGCTTCTGTCTTTTTGTCATAAAATGGCGGAATGACGCGAACGAGTATGACAGTAGATGCAAAGAGGAACACCTATGATATACTCACACTGGTCTACCGTGTTCATCTTTCTCCACTGGGGTTGATTCTGATACTCCTTCCTTCGCCATCAACATCTTCCTGAACATGTTCACTTTGTCTGTTACTTCTTTTTCTGAGTAACTGTAGAGGAAAGACATGGCACTATGAGGTAACTCTGCTTTCTGTAAATGTTTATCAGTAACAGACTGCCACATAGGGTTGTCACAGTCTGGTAAGTCTTTCTTCCATGATTCTTCCATGGTATTTTCAGGTGGTATAATTATTCCTCCCATGATAATAAAGAAACTAAAACAATTGCACAACAATTTTACAATGCAATTCTATCGACTGTACAAGAAGTTTTAGCGCTGCCTAATGCACGGGAGACTAATTCCAAATGAAATTATAAAGCTTCAGTCCAGTATTTCAAAATGTACTATTTTTCATGACAGCTGGCATTTTTAGTATTCTCCAGGTCCAGAAATGCTTATGCCAATTTTCCATAATTTTTTTTCCAGGTCTGTGACAAGCCTGCCATATACTGTAAGATCTCATGGACCTGGTGACCAGAAAATAATTCTAAGCCCGTGAAGTGTCCAAGTCATGCATAAAACTTCACAGAAATTATTGGCATTGGGATCAGAACATGATAAGTAGTATGTGAGTTTTTAAGGACGGTCTGAAATTTATGACCATGAAGTCTTAATGTTATACATCTCTCAGCAAAGAGTTCTATGCATCTGCAAAGATTTTCTGTGATCACTAGAAAAAGAAAGGGTTCGGTTTATAGATATGTTGTGTTAGTTTCTAACTCTATGCAATGTCTCGTTTCTAGCAAAGGATCCCACAAATACGAAAATGCACAATAAATGATGAAACAACTTGTACCATTCATAATCATGCAATCATCCTCCTTTCCCCCTCGGATACAGGGCCAGGTTCATGACTGCACAGGAGTCTTTACATCATTATTATTATGGCAGACAATATCAGTCAATGACTTTCTGAACTCCCAAAGTACAATGCCACAGCCATTCACAGCTGATGTTCATCACCAATAATCTGACAATATCTTTCATATACCTTTTGGAATATTTTTCTGCCTAAAGCCAGGTACTCACTTCACAGTTGGAAGAATTCAGAAAAAGGTCAATGGTATGACTGCCTAAGGTATTTACAATATGGCCATGCTGGGAATCAAAGCCATGCTTCATTGACTCTGGGTCCAAAGTCTAAAATTATTGTGTCAAAAACAACTTTATTTTTGCAAGGACCTTCTCTATCCAAGCATTTTCGTTCGTGTTTCGTGCCCACAGAACCTATTTCATGAAGAAACAGCAACGAAAGGTTACCGCCCATGTGTCATTTAGGACACAAGAAGGAAAGCTTGGGTGAGAGATATTAAGATTTCTCCAAGACTTATTCCCCTTGCCCAAGAAGCAAAGACTTGTGGGAAATATTGATGTCATTTTTTTTATGTTCCAGCAGATTCAGACACTTCTGTAAGACAATGTATTATTTAGTTTTTAACTACGATTTTTGATCATGTAAGTCTGGCAAAGTGCTCTGGCTTTTTATTGCTCGGCCCTGATTTGGTTGACATCACTTTCACTTACAATGGAAATTAAATATACATACAGATTTGTTACCACCTGTCTTGATAAACTGATGAGGCGTCTGGCCTTCCAGTCTAGAACCTACATGACATAAGCTTATGGTGGCCATGACAACAGCAAGTGAAAGTACTTGGGGTTTGTGTAATATGAGTATAGTGTGGGTTGTCTAGGGCAGACAGAGGTGTTACATCATATTGACAGAACTTAAACGACTGCTGGATTTGAATACAACATTGTTTAATGTGGTCTGGGAGGATAATTCAACTAAGCTTTGGCCCTATGGCCACACTGTTGCTATCTATTGTGCCCAAAACAAGATGACAACTTCTTACACCACTAAGTCTCATAGCATCATGACAGATACTTTCCCTGATCTCAATTTTACTTGCAGTTTTGCTTAAATTCTTACTTCTGTTATTACACTTCAAGAAGTTGTAACGGGGATGGCAATATGATAAATTCATATGATTATGCATGCTGAGTAGAATATTCCGCAATTTCACAGTATTTGTCAAAACTCAAATGACATGCCTTACAAACACAGAATTGTTCACTAAGGCGGTGTTATCAAAATGCCTATTTCTGTAAAAAAATAAAACTGTTTATTCTTTGTCTGGCAAGTGAAGGCTTGCTGAGGTAAGCTGTGGAAGGTCGAGTACCAATATCGGAATCACATTAAGTTGAAACTGCTTGACATATGGATATATTTGTGGAAAAACAAAATGGGTGTTAATCTTTGTCTAAGGTATATCAACAATTGGAGATATCCATTTTATTCCAACTGGACAGAAAAAGAAAAAAAAATACACTGTATTGATTTTTCAGTATTTGCACTGGCCAAATGTCTGACAGAAATGGATCAGATTTAGGCCTGTCTGTCTCAATTTCAGAAGACAGCAGGGTGTCCTGTAACTCACGGATACAATAGCCGGTAAAAAGAAAAAGAGAGGGTATCACTGTTAATTTAACCCTGGCAAACATGACTAGTGCTGCGCCCTCCCTTTCCGATTAGAGATCTCCTTCTGTAAACTAAGTCTCGCTGTTTCTGTGTGGGTGAGAATAGTCAATAAATCAATATCTGTCATCACTGGACTGAAAGGGCCAATTCGAGGGCTCTGGCAGCACGAAACAACAACACTGGGTGTCACCAATGAGGTGTTAATGCATGATTATTTATTGCCATCTTCCACGATAAAAATGTAACCCAAATCCATGGTGTGCATACTGCACAGCAGACTCTGCATAATTGCAAGCCATTTATGCTTACTGGCCGAATGACAATAGTTGGAAAACAAAAATAATTAAACTGTAATTTTTCCCATATTCCAATGTTATTGAGATTAAGTGGAAATAACTGCAACATGGTGCTGTTGTGTAAATGCTAAGCTTCCATTACTCCATTAGATTCTTCAAATATTACACATAAACAGAAGTTTGATAGATTTATCTTCTTCTTTTCAAGTACTGTGCCAGCTGAAATGCTCAGTTGACAAACAGAATTCTTGACAACCCATTTTTAAGTTTTCATCCGCATATGAGACTGATGAAAACATACAAGCACACACACTGCTCAGATTGACATAGCTGAACATAAAAACCTGTGCATATATTTTGTATTTCCCCATTATTCCAGAGAAAGTTCTACCCACTTTGCAGCCACCCACACTACCAAAGCCCAACCCTCAAATGAAAAAAACAAAAAACTGAGAGAAAGTAAGTACTGAAAATCAAAAACATTACAAATATTTCTGGCTCATTCTAAACACAACCTTCTTTTTCTAATGACATAATGGGTAAAGTTTAACCATCTTGTTGTGTATCTCAACAGTGCTGTGCAAAAGCATGCCACAACCTATTTGTGAAGTAAAACAATGACTAACTGAAGACAAGGATGCATTCTTAAAGAATGCCCACATATGAAAAAGATGAACAATGCAGCAATGCATCCATTATATTTCACTGGTGGAAGCTCTTGTTCACACAAATTAAGACCATGTTTAATAAAGGCAGATGTTTTTTCATGCACATCATTATGGGAGCTTAATCTTAAAACAGCTAATGATTTTTAAATTAGTGGCTAACTGATGCACTCCATTTGAAGCACTGCAATGACATACCACCTAAATTCAGCCGGTGCAGTCAAAAGACAAGAACAAAAAATAACAGTAACATGAAGCAATAAATTATAAAAAAATAACTCACCCCTGTTCCTCCATGAGTTCTTGCATCTCCATGCACTTAAGCTCCACTTTTCTCTTTCGTTCATGATCAAGTATTTCCCTGTTTGGCTGCTTATTCAATCCTTGATCAAGTTTGTTTAATTCCTCTTCTGTTTTATAGTCAATTTTGTCTTTCTTTGGCTTTACAAAGGCCAGGTTCCTTTGAACATAACCATTTGTTCCACTGCCTCTAGGTGTTTGAAGTCCAATACCGTTATACATGGTGATACTTTATCCTGAAAAAGAAATGTAGCAATAATTATTATTGTTCACTCTTTACATGTTTGATTAATCACATTTACTGTATCATCCATGGTGACATACAGTATTTTAAACTTAATAACTTCATGAATGAGAAACCATTCAAACAGGAGCAATATTTATCAATATTATATGTTTGCTGTATATATAGAAACAGAAATCCCATGCTGGAAGGGAGATAATCATCTTTTCTGTTTCTATAATGGTGCATGTCTCTGGAAATTTATCTCCCCTTCACCAGTCCTCACTATCGAGATATGATTACTACTTCAAAATGGTCAAAAGTCATCATCCTGAGGCCTGCCACATCAGTGTGGACATGGACTGATCACTGTAATGCTAAATTAAATCTCTGGAGGTGTGAGGAGGTGTGTATTATCATTACAAACATTAAAAGTGCATCACGAAAACCTGTAGGTGGTCCCAATAAGATCATCATGGATGATAACCTAAACAATACAAAACATTGTAAATTTTATCGAAGCCATTCTCTCTTCACGAAACAACCTCTGTTCAGCAGAAAAAAAATATGTTTAAATAGCACATCAAATTCCAAAGTAAACATCCCACACCACTATTACCAGCATTCATTTTTCTGCAAAGATATTGAAGAATGTCTTTTGACCTATATGTTGATATGTCTATCTATCTGTCTGATTGTATGTCCACTTTTTCTGATCATCTGTTCATTTGTCTGTCTTTGTCTATTCACCTGCTCATATAATGTGCGCTGGAAGCTATATGTTTATATTTTATAATGATTGCTATAATGGCAAAAAAAACATGGGGAATCTGAAAATCAGAGTGTGGCCAGTTTCTACAGTATTTTGAACTGACAATAATCTCTTCCCTTGATCATGGTTTTAGTATCAAAATTTATCACCCACAAAATGTTGCCTTGCATTTGTCAGGGTAGGGTACTTTACACGACTACCACCATTATTAATTGTAAATTAAGTTTAATCTGTGAACAAATGAAATGGGAAACCAAATGCCAAACCACATTAATTTTTTAGTTTCATTAAACAAATACATGGAAATCCTTAAACAAATACATGGAAATCTGTATGAATCTGCCATAAACTGATTATAACTGCATATTATAAACAGCATTATCGCTACTAGTGAAACAAGGACGGGGAACTGGTGAGCTGACAAGAAGCATCCATTCCTATGGACCTATGGGGTTCATTCTGTGACAAATTATCTCAAGTACTAAGTCAAATAAAACAACCCACTTCTGAAGAAAGACAGGGCATAGTTCATATGGAAATATACTAGAAAAGAATGAAGGTAGACGGATCTGAAAGGAAGGAGCCTTGGGTATAGAGAAATTATGTTAGATTTCGGGGGTAATCACAATTATAGAAATACAAAAGATAATCTTATGATAATAGGTTATCCATTTTTCAGGTTGCCTATTTGTGATTTTATCAGAAAAATGTGAGGGTTTTCAGCATTTCTGCTACCACTGTGGAAGACAACACAAATTCAAGGTTTCAAGATAGCTTTCAAGAGTCATTCAGTGCACAGTCTATGAACAGCTGGATAAATCATAACCTTTTTGTGAAGTATGTCTTCAGACTCCTGATGGTTTTTCATGTACTAACCCAGTGATTATGTACTGCTAAGACTACTCAATGCACAAAATATAGATCAAATACACAGCCTCTGCCACCATACTAATGGGCATTTTTCTGACTTTCATGTGCTGTCAAGTCCCTTTTGTATAAATTAGGTTAGACTACTAACTTAGTATATTGTCTCCCTACAAATTGTGATTGCAAATTACCACATTTTTTTAGGGTTTGCCGTGACGTTATGAATTTCTGAAAATTTAGATATTTCCAACAAATTTAGCATAATTCTGCTAATTTTGGTCATGCACTGCACTTTTCCTGCCACATTCGCAACATTGCATCTTCAGGACCACAGTGCATGTGTTCCATTTCTTTACAACTTTGCAAGACTACAGTGGTAATGATGTGAATAGTGATATAATAAAAAATTTCTGCAGGGACAGATTGTATTCATTATTTCTAATATTGAAGTAATACAATAATAAAAATAAATGATGGGATTATGATCTCTCCAGGAAGCATTGTTCTTTAAACTTTAAGTCACTCAAGGTTAATCACAGAGTAGGGATAGATTGATAAAAAAAACTGAACTTTCTGTGTCCGAAGTCCATAAATCACATGCTCTTTGATTCCCTTGTCTTATTGGCCTTATTTTTTCACATTTTTCACCATGAACAAAACACAATTAGATATATTTTTTCTATTACTATCCTGAAATTTGTGCTCTTGAGCCTGGTTCCTCCAATCAAACCCATATATAAATGTGTTGTTCACATTCTTATCTGGTGTTTCTAAAGCGAAAGGTAGATGGCAACCCTTCCCAATACAGAATCTAGTCTCCTTGCAGAAGAGTGGACTTACATCAAATTCATGGTTTTATTTATAGGTAGTCTCATCCACTGCTCAAACAACTGGTATAATTAAAATTGATATCTCCAATACTTTAATTTGCCAGCTAGATACTAGACCTAGTCTAGGTAGTAATCGTGGCTTTCTCTAACAACAGCACCGATTTAGTCGAAATATCAATCTAGTCCATGACCCGTCTATGACTAAATGAGCTGTATCATTATCGCTGCTGTGCTGTCCTTCGACATTGCCGTAATCGGGAGTATCCGGGTACCCGGGTTTTGAATATAGCGATTACTATACTATTACCTGAGATTACTTCTTAGATCGGGTTTGGCACAGGCCTAGCAATAGCATTCACATGATCTTTCAAGTTTGCAAGTTTTGCCACATTTCTGATATTTCTGCAAAGAGCAGAGTTTTTCACCATTCCATGGTTGCCAACTATTCAAGGGCCCCAGGCCTGAAAGTTTTTTTCACATGCCACAGGTCAACGTAACGTGCCATACTTAGTGGCTAAGGAAAAACGCCCATAAATCATACCCTTCTTTCTCACCCCCTCCCTCTGTTAGCATTAAATTAAATAACAACATTTACCATTAAGAACTGGCTAGGACATTGCAGGAAACTTTCATGGCCTTCTCTAACGACAGCAAGGATTCCATGACTTGGTCTAAGACTAAATGAACAATATCATCACCATTGCAGTGCTGTCCTAAAGTTGCCACAGTCACTTTCACAAGGCAAGGCTGGCATTTTCAGATCTAGACGGGTAGTCTTTCAAATATCTAATCAATGTCCATATCACATTAATTTACACATTTACTTTACATGTTGGGGAACACCAGTCTTACGTTTGGTTGCATCAGCACCATCCGTACGAGAGCATCTTGCAGCAGAGGACACACAATGCCATCCCAGATTTAAACGGCTTCTTCAGCCACTGGGACCATGGCCAGCCTAAATATATAACAGTGAAACCTCGCTATACCGCCACCCGTTATACATACCGCCATTCCCGCATACCGCCAGCTTTTCGCTGTGGAACGGATCTGACACCTATACAAAGTCACTAAAAATCTCGTTATACCGCCATCCGCCAACAGTTTAACTGTAACATTCATAACTTGAGTATAGTAAATATTGTTTGTTATACCGCCAACGTAACTTTAAACCCCACTCCCCACCTCTACCTAAATCCAGCTAACAGACGGAACATCACTTGGTGCCACAGTCTGTGCTTGTTACTCAAAACACCAATCCTACTACACACTCTTCAATTTTTGGAAGCGAAGTCCTGATAGGCCTACTGATGGGGCATGCAGTGGGAAAGGCGGGTCACAGTTCAATCTCCTCTCGCTCAATAGGCCTAGAGAGTTTGCAAATGAACGTAAGCGCGCGCGAGGTGATGCTTCAACTGGTTCGCACCGGTCGCGGGTACGATGCAAACAGCACACATTGATCTATGACGTAGGCCTAGCGCTCGTGTGATTCTCCGACCCTGATGTGTAATGTGTAGTAGGTAGTCAACTTCTTTTCTTATCATTCTCCAACTTGACACATACGCTTCCAATCCTTAGTTCTTGCTTGTTTTTAATTTTAACTCTGTTGTTTTAATGGGAGATAACTGCATTATTTTAGACATGTTAGCCAGTCCAATGTTGGTAAATTACAAATTTCCCTTGTTCTACATGGTATTTTCGTTGTACCGCCATTCTCGTTATACCGCCATTTTTCTGTTTGCCCCTTACTTGGCGGTATAACGAGGTTTCAGTGTATATCAAGTTCTCGGTGTCCACTCCCATCGCCAGACATTGCTACATTTTGGGTCCTATTTGTCTTCGGCAATAGCGCGTGCATCACCAAATTTTGCATCTGACAGCATGATGAAGACAGGAGGCAAACGGTCACACCTAGATCTAGAACTGCAACTATACCAGAGCGGCGACAACGTGCTTAGCTGCTCACTTTCTCTAGTCTACTCTACTAGCTACTCAAATCGGGATAAAATTATGCAGGCCTGTTTCGATTATAGATATTATGGAATTGGCAGCCAAAGTCTGTCTATATTTCTAACTTCAGGCAACTCGATTACTACTTAGAATCTGTATGTAATTGTCCTCGTCAAGTTGTGTGAAGGGCTGCTACTCCTAGAGTCTTAGCGAGGAATAAAATGGGTTCTTCGTACCTGTCGTACTTCGCTAAATTTGCGTCGTTTACGGACAGAATAACGCATTTTTCACACAGTCGTGCTGGTTTTCAGACCTGGTCCGGCTTCGACCGGCTTATGTCATTCCTGCGAGGTCGGAATTCCGGCCCAGGCCGGAACAGTTGGCAATCATCCTGTCCCATCATTCAATCAATCAAGCAAAGACACAAATCTAGTATTAAAAACAGAAACAGCATTCCCCTCTTTATTACAGCAACCCACTGCCCATTCACAATAGTGACAATGTCCACTGTATGGTTCAATGAATCAACCAGAGACTAGGCTACGTAAAGCTCAATAAAATGATTAATGAGTGAGTCAATCAAGTCTGCCTACTTCTTCAGTTGAGACTCAGGGCTGCTTTTGCCTTCAGTTAATATGGCAACTCTCTAAACGACTTTCTATCTGACTGAATTTAGAGTTTAATTTGAAAGGGACAACCCTGACTATGGGAATTCAAAGAAACTTACTTGCTTTGTGAGCGAACCATATAAATGAAACTAAAACGTAGAAAGAAACTGGTCTTCCGTCGTCATTGTTGTCGATCGTTTGCTCATTATCGATATCGGAAGTGCCAGGTAAGAAGTGTTGCCAGGTGTCGCGAATTGAAAAACAGCCAACAACTGTGAAAAAAAAAAGCCTAAAAATAGCCACAAAATAACTAATGAGTTAATACTATTGAACATCCCTGGGAATGTGGGGATAAGAACAAGGCCGTTAGCATATACAGGAATCTTAGAGTCTTGACACAACCGAAAATGAAGCATAACATATTTCTATTCATGGTAATAAAAAAAGATAAATGAAATATCCACTGTCAAAAGCAGATTCATTTGAAAAATTACAAGGTGAAGGCCCCAAAGTTTTTATTTCTATTTTGCACGAGGGCTTAGAATAAGGTTGCAATGCGACTTCATCTAATCACTTGGTTGAATAGGCCTATCCTTGGTCACGGAAGAACTAAATAACTTTCATGAATATAGAAAGGACAGAATAAAAGCTGCCAACATGTACTAAATTCATGGCATAAAACTAAGTAATTTTATGGTCACATGGGAAGGCATCAGACATTAGAAATGGTCATAATAGCCATCTGGAACTGTGCCTGGAGAAAGAGGAAAGGGGTGGCAGGGGACATAATATGCGAACAATAAATAAGTGACTGCTTGAGGTGAATCTCGTCATCGGGGGAAGAATGGTAACAGACAGAATAGTCTCATGATATGAGAACCTGCATTAAGATAACTGACTCCAGTAGATATGCTACAGCAATGAAGAGGATATAGTTTCTAGTAATCAGGACTGTGTTGGCAGTAGGGTTGGCAGTAAGCATCAGGCACAAGGCCCCTGGACTTAGAAACGCACGGTACAAATCCATTAGTGATGATTTCAATACAAGGCATTAAGCTTAGTTTGCAACATAATTTTTTCGGTCCTGACCATCTAAGCAGCTGATCTCAAGAAGTGTCAATTTAAAGAAATTGGGCATTATCTGTCAACAAACCTGCCTCTACTTTTCGAGACTTTTCCTATGTTGTTTATCTATATAGTTTTCTTCCTTTCAAAGAAAAGTATTAGCCTAGAGTTTACCAATGATTTAGCTCATTATTAGTCACCTTGCCAATAAATTGCCAACCCGGACCATCCAAAAGTCACGTTTGACTATAAAGTAGCCAATCTGGCATTACTATTACATGTTGGCTAGTTCTCGGACTGATTCGAAGCCGGATTCATACTCATCGAATCCGCATACCCTTGGTTTTAATTCGACTGGATTCGAGTCCCTCTGTTCTCATTAAAATTTAGAGGGACAGGGACACCTACTTATTAGTTACTTGCTTCATACCCCCCCNCCCCCCCACAAAAAAAATCACTCCATTTTTTCCAGAACTTTTCAGCCCCACACATGTTTCCTCTCCCCTGAGCGCTTGTGAGAATATGCAGCTTGAAACTCAGGATTATCACATGGCGCAGGACGCCATAGCTGGTCTTCAATTCAGCGCGTGCCCGAGGCGTGACGTCAAAAAGCAAGAGGCATACTGGCACTGGTTATGTGAAGACAGTTATCCACATGTGAAGACATTCATGGACCTAGGTTTTCTGCCTTATTTTCATTCAAGGTCGAGAGAAGTCTTTGTTAAAATGTTTGAACAACCACTCAACTTTTGATTACAGTGCTATAATCTTAGAAAAGACAGAATGAAAATTTGAGGAAAGGAACATTTGTCTGACCACTATTAAAATCCTTTTTTAAAATGTATGCATATCCTATGTGTGGTTGTCTGTGCTTTTCCCCCTCTCCTTATATCTGTAAGGTCAAGTGAGCTGTGAGCTCTCTCTGGCCTACAATTCTGACAATACATAATTATCATTTGCGTGAGGAGCATTTTCAGATATGAGACTCCGCACAGCAGGACAGGATTTGACTGGCAGGTAACCAATGTCTCAGCCAATGTTCTCTGCCCTAAGGGGTGGTGTTAGTTGCGTCACTGGTAATAAATCAATTAACAGGGTTTCAAAAGCAGGTCAAAACTCAGATAGATCGACGCGAAAATTATTTTGGCTCCCTCGGTGTTCGATTCGAGTTCGAATCCATCAAATCCTGGCTGTAAACTCGAATCCAGATTCAAGTCTTGGAAAATTCGACATCGCCCAACCCTTCTGCTAGCCAAAAGTATTCACGATTAACAATAATCTTCGAACATAATCTTCATGCCTTCAGCCGTGATTGGTATTACAGATAACATTTTATTATTATACATAATTGTAACCTTTTTAAGAGAAGTTTTCGGATACAGGCTTCACATTTCCAATTATTTTTATGTTGAAAATAATGGGCTAAGGCTAACCAATGTTGCCATGTTGGCTACTTTATAGCTAAACTAAACGTGGTGATTTTTTTTAGGTTTCTGGCGGGATAATTTTTCCCGTGGCGGGTTGGCTACTACCACTTGTCAGTCAGGCATAGATCTAGATCTTTTATTTTATGGGATCAAAATGATGTATGATATGGTCACATTGCAACACTTCACTTTGTCAGTGTGACGATAAAGATTTCCAGTTATAAATCGAAGGCATAGTATAACCACTGACAGTAAGACAGATGGAAAGCATTGTAATAATTGTTTAGATTTATAACTGTTGCTGTATTTCTGTAGGAAATTCGTCT
>JAWQUT010000408.1:18414-29440 GCA_033807755.1 Ellobium chinense | reverse complement strand
CACTGTCATAGTGAATTCGAGCACTATACATAAATTAATTATTACATTACAAATGGAAATGATTGATACTTTCGATCTCTGTCAACAACCCTACTGACCTAAAAAAGAAATCTACTGACAAAACAAGAAAAGCAAATAGGGACATGTAAATTTCATGTCCTTCTGAAATGCAAATGCTGTATGTTGCTTTAGGGAAAACATACTAAAAATTCTGTCTCCATGCCTCCATTCTGAAGATATGGGTACAAGGTTGTAGAAAATGAAATTTATAATGCAACAAACTAGGATTTGACAACAACTGTACCTCAAGCTTAGATACATGGAGTGTATTTTTTAACAAAGAGATAAATAATTGAACCTTTTACTGAAATCATGATAGGGAATATAACCTGTAAAATGACATGAAACTGTCCAATTCCCATCAGCATTTTTTTATACTTCCCCTTTCACTTTTTGACAAAAATAACTTTTCTCTCAAAGCAATATCTAAAAAAACAAAAAAGTGTATGCCTCTCATTTGCATTAAGCTTATCAACCAATGAAACGTTTTGCCAGCTACTAGCTATTCATTAAATATGAGCTTCATATGTATAGATTCCCAGTTATCATTTCATCATTAAGATGTGTTGTTTACTAAGATTTTCTTCTTTGGGGGAGGGGGCATAGAGGGGGAAGAATGATGTCTGATTACAGAATAAAGATGTGGAACAGAGAAATTCGCAAGAAAAGAGGAAGATCACGCTCACTGGCACAAAGAAAAGATCGTCTTGACAGGAATCACAAGAAAACTTAGGCCACTTCACACAAATAAAATCATGATATGAAACAAATTTCAAAGGACGCTTTATGATTTGCAAAACAGAATGCTTTCGCCTTATTTTATTCTAGTTTATGATGATGATGATGATGAACAAATCTAAATTCTTTTTGTATCTTGTGAGAGCTTTGATGTTGAGCGGCTTCCTGGTGGCAGTAAGAGTGACAAGTTTACAGCCGCCTATAAGACTATAACACAGTGTTCTTGTCTGTAGTGCGAGCCACTCTTCCAGTTTAATGTAAAAGAAGGCCTAAAACAGCTGGAATAAAGTGCAGTACCATTTAAGATAACGCCTTTGCGGAAATGCCATTAAGATAATACACAGTCGTCAACATCATCATCATCATCATCAGTTAATTCAGTGATAAAAACTGAAAGGTTCTGTAACACAAGAACTTGTAGAGAATTTCAAAATGGCGCTTCCATACAGTTCAACACAATATCGCAAATATAAGATCAATAAAAAACTGTATATTTATTATATCGGTAAATATCATTACCATCATGATCATTTGATACAATGATAAAAATACTAAACTGTATCTTAATGCCAGCGTTTGTAAGGAGCTGAAAATGGCAATTTGATGCATTAATTTGAAAAGTTGGAGAGCGAAGAAATGAATGAAAATATCATAGATGAAAGTGTAAACAAATTTGTCGTTGTATTGTTAAAAGCCGGGAAATCCCACTGTGTGAAAGTAGGTGAAGTCAGGGACAGTTTTACGAGGTAGTAATAAAAATAGAAGTGAGTCATGGTATGATGAAGCGTGCAAGGAGAACCGAGAGCAATTTAAATGGGCGGATCGAAAGTTCAGAGTGACATGAATGAGTTTGTGTGTGCAAGAACGAAATATAAGTGTTGTCGTGCGAGAGGACAGAAAGGAAAATTAAAGGACGCTGTTAATAAGGCTAAGTAAAGACAATCCCAAACTGTTTTGGACTAAAATCAGAGACAAAAGAAAACGGGTAAACGGGAACTGTAATTTTTTAAAGTATTTTGAAGACTGAATTGACTGTCTGCAGTGGGAACGGAAATTGTTGAGTGGGAAGAAAAGGATGAAACTAGTCTACATGTAATGAAATTCCCGATGAAAAAATATCTCTTGACGACCCAGATTTGGCAATTAAGAAATTGAAACTGAATAAAGTTCCAGGCTACGATAATATCATTAACGAGTTCATTGTGAAAGGTAGCTTGCCATTAAAAATTGTACTAACAAAACTTTTTAATGTTGTATTCCAGTCAGGGCATTTCCCAAGTATATGGGCTGTGGGTGAAATTGTACCAATATACAAAAGTGGATATAAGGACTTTGCTGAAAACTATAGGGCATAACATTATTAAGCTGCATCGGCAAGTTATTTACAAGCATTTTAAATGATAGACTCTCTCTTTGGGCAGAGTCATACAACATTTTGAGCGAAAACCAGTAGATCTATGGCTATAGGAAACAAAAGAGGAACGACAGATTGCATTTTTATTCTCCATGGCCTCATAGAACTGATGCTTCAGAGTTCCAGATCTCTTTTGTGCCTTAATCGGTTATGAAAAAGCCTATGACTGTATGAACAGAATGGCATTATGGTATAAACTTTCAGAACAGGGTGTTACTACTGTTAGCACTAAAGTGTTAACAGTAATAAAGAATATGTAAAGTAAAAGAAGGCTGAGTGTGACAGGAAAGAACCGGGATGAGGAGAATGCCAGTTTCTCTACTTCAAGCACTGGTCTTTTTCAGAGGGACTCATTATCCCCTTTCTTGTTTGCTACGTTTATGAATGATTTTATCCCAACAATTCCAAGGAAATGACGTAAAGGGGATCGACCTCAATCATTATTTGCTTACGTTCCTGTTATTTGCGGCGGACAATATTGTTATATTCAGCTAAAGCATTGATGGCTTGCAGAAGGGTCTGGACACATTATGCAGTTATTCTATTAAGTGGGGGTTTACTGTAAATGTTCCTTAAGCAAAATGCATGGTATTTCGGACAGGTGGAAAATTCGCGGCACAGGATAAACTGACATATATGGAAATCCCCTAGAAGTGGTGGGAACATTTAAATATTTAGGCTTGTTAATGGCAAGTTCTGGTAAGCTTTCAAAAAGTATTGAGAGAATAGCCAGCCACGGAGAAAAAAACATTGTTTAACTTGAAAAGCTATTTAAATAAAAAAAACCCCAGAACTATCACCCTTACTGTAGTTGAAATTATTCCAGTCTCTCGTATCGCCAGTTATGTCGTATTCGTGCGAAGTATGGGAGTATTGTGAAGCTCGGCCCATAGAGAGAATCCATCTAAGTTTCTTAAAATCAGTTCTAAGCATACGAAAAACTACACCCAATGCATACATACATAGCGAGTTATCAGTTTGAAAGATATACTAGGATTAAACGTTACTGGTTGAAACTCCTGAAAACACAGATAATAACCTGGTGCACCCAATTTACAAAAACAAAAAAATATTTCATCGTACAGTAAATGGAACCACCGAAAACTGGGCGTCTCTAGTGAAAAAAATATTACTAACTAATGGATTTGGATATGTATGGGAAAACCAGGGAGTAGAGCATACGAATTTATGTACTTCCAGCAACGTACAAAGGATATATTTTTACAAAAGTGGCATAATGATGTAGAAGAACTCAGTGACAGAAGACTCTAAAAATATATTAAACCTGGTTTTGAGTTTGAGAGATACTTATCTGAAATCCAAGAAAAATAACTACGAAATTCTATTATTAAATTTAGACTGGGCTCTCATAATTTAATGGTAGAAGGGGGTAGGTGGCAGATGCAAAAAATTAGAATATTCAAGAAGAACCTGCGATATGTGTAAAGTTATTGAAACCATATTTTGCTTGGATACCCCAGATTTGCCATTTTAAGAAAAAAGCTTCTCCCTAAAGAAATCACTGCTAAACCTAGTATGCACAAATTAATATCCTTTATGAAATGTATAAAGCAAGAAGATATTAAACCATTTGCAATTTTGTTCCGTAAAATTTTCCACAGTTATCAGAGATTAGCCTTATAAACATTTTGTGGTGAATGCCTGTGTCATAAACTTAAGTGTATTGTAAATCATTAAGAAGCATGAAAGTGTGTACGTATAAATAGCTTGTGAAGAGAAGGAGATAGAAAGAAAGAAAGAAAGAAAGAAAGAAAGAAAGAAAGAAAGAAAGAAAGAAAGAGCAATTAATGGTTGCTGTGTGAGACGTGGTTGGCAGTCGTGTTGTGAATACGGATGGCTGGCACGATTTATAGTAATAGAAAGACTGATGTACGACGGACAATGGGTACGAAATGATGTGCGGATGGATAATTTGTAAATATATTTCAATGTGTATTGATGTTCAGTATTGGCATAGGCCTATAATCAACAAAATCTGAAACTGAAACCTAATTTCGGAACGGCAGAGAGCGAACATTTATTACACAAGGAAAAGTGCACTCAAATTTAAAACCTAGGATCTGATTTATTCAGTTATTTCCCTTGCCTCTAACCTTCAGGTTATTGGAACCTAATGTTTTTTTCTTCTTTCGGCCCTATGTACATTTTGTATTATACTACATATACCACTGTGATTTCGGGAAATTTCTCCCGTAGTAGTTAAAGTGCTATTTTAGCCCGATCTTTTGAGGGGAAGCGAAGGAGGGGTCAATACCCGAAAGTTTTCACAAATCTCTTTCAAAACAGAACACCTCAAATTCTGATTTGGTCCCCATTTTTTCATTTGGCTGATTTGATTGCGTGCTAATGCATAGGCCTACACCACACGTGCTCAAATTGTACCTGAAACTTTATAATTTGATGCTTTATTTAGATCACAGGTCATTTTACATAATTTCTACACACAATGACACTGCCTGGCAGGGCCCCAAACAAGGGGCATTTTATATATTAGATTATTAGCGGATTAATTGGTTGTACAAAATAAGTGATTTGCCTTCTAATAAGTGCCAAGAACTTCAATTAATTCCCTGGTATGCAGATTTAGCGTGACTGCACAAACTTTACAGTGTTTTTTTTCCCCGCGAATTTGGCGGACTGGGTTTGTTTCGTGAAAGTTACTTCCCGCGAAAACAAAATTATATAAATTTTCTCTTTTTCACAGGGAGTTGTTACCCACATGTGAAACGAGATATTTCTAGATGCTAGGCCTACCAGTAATCATTTGGACAAACCTAGTAACAAAGAGCTTAACAACCAGCTCCATCAGCTGTGCAAAACGACCTAATCACAAATGACAACTCAGAACCTGCGCATTAACAATGGAATCTTTTATCATCGTGTCGTGAATATTACATGAACTCTGCATGTTGAACGTTACTAAAGATGCACTCAGCACCGATACATTAATGTATTTCTTCCGAAAAAAAAAAAAGAAAGATTACACTTGCTTCTCCTCCTCCTCCTCCTCTCACCCCTCACTCTCCCTAAAACATACAGACAGAGCACATACTCACAACAGAATTTGTAGACACCAGTTGAAATCACTAAATTGAACAACACATAATAAACATGTAACAATGTTTCATCTTTAATTTTTTTTTGTTTTTTTTTTAATAAGAAGAATTAAAATGCTGCTTATTATCAATACAGTAAACGATTATGGAAAATTATTCACTAGTTTGTCATTCCCGCACTGTATTCTGCTTTCGGCAGTGGTTGCCACTCTCAGGATTTTCCCCTTACAGTAGGGTGAAACGCCTTCCGAAATGCCCTTTCCTTTATCAAGAGGATAACTTTTCATGAGGTTGTTGGGGAAAAAAACAACCAACAACAACATGAAATGTGGGGTGAAGTGGGTGAAATGAAATGCCTGATTTTCTTCACTTTAACAATAAAATTTGAGGATTTTCCCCACTAAATTGGATTCAACATTGCTCATAAGAAAATACAGGGAAAAGATCACTCTCACTGTTGGAGAAAAGTACATTACCAGAGTGGCAACACTAGCTTCTGATCTTTGCCACCTTCCTCCATTTACGGTGAAAGATTGAGACACTGACCAAATGTTTACAGTTGCCATTATAACTTTGCCTTCTTTTTTTCATTACTCTTCATATGCGAGTACAGCCTATTTCTACACTAGCCACATCTATGCCGCTCACTACTGTATTTCTGTCGAAACAAAATATATACCTTTGCAAATCGTGTAGGCCCTAGTTATGGGTCGTCTAAACGGTGAAATGGACTTTGTTAAAACTCAACGATCTTGTACCACTATAAAAATAATGGGCTCCCTCAGAAGTTTCCAGATTCACCATACTCACCAGTCCCCACTGTGTATGTGTGGGTGGGAGCGGTGGGGAGGGGGAGCGAGATGGAAGAGCGGAATGGCAAAATATCTATTTTACATTCAAATGATGCAACTCTTTTTTCTTGATAGAGGGAAATGGGGTGTATGGTATATACCATTATAATTGACCCAATACAGAATAGTACATAATGTAATTATTTAATTGATTATTTCTGGATGTGGTATAAGTGTGTCTGGCTAATACAACAAAATATAACAATCAACAAGTTTATAAACTATTCTCATACATCTCCAAATCTACCAAACATAATATTATAATTTGATATCCTTCAGAGGAGTCAGATCACATGTGCGCATTTTTTTATTCGTATTTTGTCCTGTAAAAAAGATGCATTACGGTTGAAAGACATTGCTATCCTTGTGAGATCTGTAATAAAAAAAGTTTCTCAGCTAGTGGCGTAGTGAAGGGATATCAATGATAGGGCTTGAGAGATTTTGGGGGATTAGGGATTTTGGGGGGTGGGGGGAGGAGGGGATATGAAGGAGCACAGAGATTATTAATGGAGGGGGACACAGAAGTTATTAAAAGAGGGAGCACCCCTACCCTAACAACAAGTTTAACAAGTTTATTTGTAAATAAGCCCAGACCATTTCTGGTATAAAGGCATACAAATGTTTTTAACAAATGACGGGGCAGATGACAAAGTAATAATTAAGAAACACACTGATAAAGCATATATAATGTCCGCTTAGTATCCTCATTTATATTTATCTAGTATTTTCTTAGTGAATATGGCCACTGACTTAATACATTGTACTGATTGGTTATTGAAGAGTAATTTAGCTTGAACATATTAGGTCTTGAGATAAATTTTTTGTCGACGTACTTCCTCCTTTCCAGATAAAATTTTGGACATTCGAATATGGCGTGAAATTCATCTCCAACAGCAGAGTTATTATTACAAAGAGTGCATTTACGCTCGTATATAAGTACATTGTTCCATCTTCCTGTCTCTATTGGCATTTTGTGATTAGCTGTTCTAAATTTACAACATGAGTGTCTTAAGTGTATAGGTAGGTCATCTAAATAGTTTTCGAGTGTTAATTCCGACTTGATGCATCTATAAAAGGCAGCTTTCCCCGATTTTTCTACGCTGCTGTTCCCAAACTGGAGTGCTCAGTGTTAATTTACTAAGCAGAGACTGACTATGAAACCTGCCCCATTCTCAGACTTATCATCAAGCTTATAAACGTGAAGTAAGTTAGGACGCGAAAGCAGTTCCCACTCACTGGACTTCAGATTATTATCCTACCAGCGAAATCACTCAGTAACTTTCTCTGTTCCATGGGTAGCATACGTAGAGAGGGTTGGGGTGCTCAACGAAAGGAGAAAAAAAAAAGGAAAAGGAAAAAACGGAATCCATTACAAAGCTCGCATGATTTTGTGCAGAATTGTGGGAGTTTATTTCTTAATCAATTTCGCTCAAATTTACTGTGTGATTCACAATTTAACCATAAAAGATCCTATCATCCTTTTTTTTTTTTTTTTTNCCTTTTTTTTTTTTTTTTTGATAAACAATAATATATTATCTCCTGCCTCCGAATTTATAGAAACTGGATTTTAACCACATCCAAATTACCGGCTCCATTTTTTAGAAATTGGCCTATGACATCACAACATGTACTGTCTACAGCCAGGCTGGCGTTATGAAGCCATATTCCTCAACTTTGGTGGTTTTTAAAAATGAGCTGGCGTCAATAAAAAGGAAAAAACAAAAAAAACAGGAGCGAAGGAACATAAGGGTAGGGATTCCCATGTTCAGTGAAAGCAGCTGCAGCAGCGGCCGCCGCAGCAGTAGCAGAAGAAACAACAACAACAACAACAACAACAACAACAACAACAACAACAACAACAACAACTCCTTCTCCTCCTCCTCCTCCTCCTACAACAACAGAGAGTTATATGACAAATCCACACTACTACAGCTCAAAGTCACTGATGTGAGAGAATCACCACCATTCATCGTAGCCTTCATTTGGATAACTCTGAACCGTGCATTTTGGAAGGGTATATTCTCTGTGTTGAACATTCGGCTTAGGGATTTGACGTTCCTGATCCTTTTCTTTAGACAGTGGACTACGCCCCTGGGCACTGTGTAATGATGATGTTCCCCTGTGTGTCTCGTTCTCGGTCTGTTTACTTTGTACTGGTTCCGTTCGTTTTACAGATGTTTGTTCTTTCGGGATGTTACCTCGAAGCCAAGAGTTGAGGAGTGCATGTCCTTCCTCTGTCTGACAAGCTTCGATAAATGACGTTATAATCTCAGTCTCATCAATAGTATCGTTCTCAATGACTTCCAGCAATTCGTTACTTTTAGGAAAGCGACCGAGTTTAACTCCTAACATTTTGGCAACCATTTCTAATCGAAGTTCGTCATTTTTTGAAGGTTTTGTCATCATAAACTTGGCTGCCTTAATTGCCGGTAAAT
Organism: Ellobium chinense; assembly: GCA_033807755.1. Classification (NCBI taxonomy): domain Eukaryota; kingdom Metazoa; phylum Mollusca; class Gastropoda; order Ellobiida; family Ellobiidae; genus Ellobium; species Ellobium chinense. The sequence continues at coordinate 20,865 of JAWQUT010000408.1, read as the reverse complement.
CTGAGGGAAGGGCGAGGGATAGGAGTATAGTTCTGTACTGCTCGAATTGCTTGCTTGAGACGTGTGTTTTCACAGAATCGTTGTTTGCAAAAGACACTTTCTTTTTCTCTGCTTTTGAAGATGCTATGCTGGAAGGTGCTGGAACATCCTTTGATTCAGTACGACTTACTGTCGCTGTATGGCATTTCATGCTTGGATAATCAAAGCTTACAGTGGAGTAACAATCAGTATGAGTTCGTTTGGAATCACTTGCTTCTTTCGCGAATACTTTTTTGGGCGTCTCCAAAAAGTTTTGTTTCTGTCGCTCTAGCTGCTGGCTACTTTTGCCATAATGGTGAAAAAAGTTCGTAGGGGGGTGGCTCATACTATTAAAGGAGGCTGTCAGGTCTGAAGCCTGAGATAGGGGCATCTGAGCTTCAGTCAGCCAACTTGTCTCTCCCAACGCCAGCTTAGATGTATCAAGTCCATCCCTGGATTTTTCTCCATGGTTTATTCCTACTACTCTTTCAGTGCTAGAGACTAGTAGCACTGCATCAGCGACGTCAGTTCCAGCCTTATAATATGACATCCTCCCCGACTGCATAGAGTTTGTCAATAGGCACGAGTCAGTGTTAGATCTAGCGTCAGTCCTTCTAATTTGCATTGTGGTGCACATCTTGTTGATGCTCCGTCATTTCTTTCTTGCTTTGAACGGAGACCTGAATGTGATAATCAATGGGGTAGAAGCTGCATTATGGGTTTCGATTAACAAAATGAGTGCGATTAAAAGAAAAAGGAAGTGGACAGACAGACAGACAGACAGACAGACAGACAGACAGACAGACAGACAGACAGACAACTAGGCAGACAAGCGGTCAGGCGGATAGATTTACCGGCCTTTATTACTTACAGTATTTTCCCGCATGTGCACCACAGCTGTGGTCTGTTTTTATTAATTCAAACAAACTGGTTACTGAAAATTATGGGCCCATTATATCGTCTCACAGACAAAGTATCTCGCAGCTTTCGTGTCAGAACAAGGACTCGATGATCTAAAGATGTAAAGATGATCTAAAGCTGCCATTTTGCTGCTTGAGTATGGATGGATTCAACGTGATCTTATCGATACCATGTACTCGCAATTTAGGTTCTAATTTTATGTTAACTATGAACTCTTTTGTGAGTAAAGTATAGTAGTTACCCTCCGCGCTTTATAAACTAAGATGGAGGATACAGGTGCGATTTGGCCTTCTTGGGACTTGTTTTCTTGTTACTCGTTAGAATAATATCAATATGAAAGGCTTAAAAATAAGGGGTGGGCTTAAAGAGGCAAGTCGAAACCTACACAGTCCCATCCAATGATCGCATGAGTCACAGTGGTTACTATAGCTTGTTTTTAAATAAATAGGCACGGAAAAATTCACCTTAACTTTTGTTTGAGTCTTCAGACTTTATTGAAATTTTGTACAAACACTATTTCTTTAACAGGATAGTTAAGGAAACAATATCAGGTCCAGAAAACTTAATACAAACTTACAATCGGATGCGAGATCTGCTTTTATTTTTATTTTAAGCGTTAATAATCATGACACCACCTAAGTTGCATGCACGCCTCTGCACTCCTGCATGGGTGATGCGACATTTGAAAAGAAGTAGAAGATTCATGGATGTATAAAACAGTTGAAATTAAGCACAGATGGAGGAAAAGAGTAGTTTAAAATCCCCTGAAAGTTTCAGATTCCTACTTAAAGATAAGACAAACAAAAAACAAACAAATCGTGAGCTTTTGCAGGATATCTGAAACACTCGTGTCAGTGTGGAAATATTTATTTGGAAACAGCCCGATTTCTCTTTATGGCCTGGTAAATTTATAGCTGAGATCCACATCAAGAAACACGTAATAAATATTAATCGATCACTAAACCAGTTTTCGTAGCTTTAACCAAAAGTGCAGAATTCATCCCTTTTTTTCGACCTTNGTTGTTATTTTTTTAAGCAGTTGTCCTAAAAGAGTATCAGAAGATATTGAATAACTATATATGTGAGCAGTCGGGAAGTGTGTTAGGGTCACGGGTGAACACTAGGCTCACACATGAAAGTTAAGGACGATTCAGGCGGTAGGTAGGTATTTAAGAATTAAATTGCTGTGAAGTTAGCGTCCCTGTAGTGTAGCGGTAACACGTTCAAACTTGCAAGCTGAGAGACCCTGGTTCGATTCCCGGCACGGGCATGAAATTTCCTAGTGTAAGTTTTTTTCAATCTTTCTTCTCCAAATTCACACTAATTTGGGAAAATCCCTGGTGGCACACTTCCCTAGAATAATATGTAACATCTGAAATATTATCAGACCGAGCTCACATGCCTCAAATAAATATATTAAGAGAAAGAATGCTATATATATATAAATATAAATATAAATATATATATATATATATATATATATACAGTGGAACCCGCTTAAGCGGGACACGC